>JABUQX010087554.1:55000-64734 GCA_015478945.1 Trachelipus rathkii
TATATATATATATATATATGCAAGGACCGAATCACGGTTCTTCCTATGATTGTGTACACCTGTCGGGGGATCATGTAAACAATTCCTGTACGCTGAGGAACTCAACGAAGTTTGTAATATGAGAATGCTATCGGCTGGTCTTGTTTAAACTTTCAAATTGTGAGAGTAGTCTGCCTGACTCTGCCAAAAGCTACAAAAATGAGAGGTTGTGTTTAGATGCGATTAGCATCATGAAAGCCGGTTGCTTGGAATTAATAGTGTAATCGCCTATATTATATTTTGTGTGTACTTTATTATTAATTGTGAGAATACATAATTAATTAATTACAATCCTGTGTTAAAAGAAGATAGACGCCGGTGAGAGCATTACGATAATATAAAACCGGTTCCTTACGATATAAAAATATTCCTCACTTGTTTTAACGAATTATCTATTAACTATTATTATTGTTTGTGAAATATAAAATTATCTAATTTTAAACTATAAATAGAAGAGTTAGAGTTTCACAATACTTGGAGAAAGCAATTTGTAAGAGCGTTGGCATTCCAGAGCTGGCTCCTTATTACAAACCAATGTTCGTTTATTTGAGTGACTAATTTTTATATTGAATCTTTAATCGTAGTGAAACATTAGTCATTTACTGACAATCAATTATACCTGACTGGTTAAGTTTTATATATATAATTATATTTATATATATATATATATATATATATATATATATATATATATATATATATATATATATATATATATATATATATATATATATATATATATATATATATATATATATATATATATATCTATATCTATATATATATAATTTATATATATATATATATATATATATATATATATATATATATATATATATATATATATATATATATATATATATATATATATATATATATATATATATATATATATATATATATATATATATATATATATATATATATATATATATATATATATATATATATATATATATATATATATATATATATATATATATATATATATATATATATATATATATATATATATATATATATATATATATATATATATATATATATATATATATATATACACCACTTCCGAATATATAATCTTGCCATAACGTGATCCTTAATTTTAGAATCATCACGAGTTAGCGGAAGCAAAAATTCTCTTTTATATGTCCTTTTCTTTCTTGTCATAAAAAATTCACTTCCCCTCTTAACTGTGACCTTAAAAAATTTACATGACCCTATAATAATATATATATATATATATATATATATATATATATATATATATATATATATATATATATATATATATATATATATATATATATATATATACAAATGAAAATGGAGCAGAGGTACACCTGGAGGGAACCAAACTCTGGAAACTTTAAAATGTTGAAGAGGCAGCTTGAATAAGAGCAGGAAAACGAATTTAAACAACTCTGCAACAATACTTTACAATAGATTGGCTTTAAAGGGGGCTTTAGAGAATTTTCGAGTAACTTTCAAAAAGCATTCAACTTCATGATGTTCTTTGTTTATATGATTAACAGATTTATTAAACAATAATAACACAAAATTGATTAATTATTATTATAGGTAAGAATACTGTTAATTATCAATTAATAATTCACTAACACATTAGTTTTCATATATATATATATATATATATATATATATATATATATATATATATATATATATATATATATATATATATATATATATATATATATATATATATATATATATATAACTACCCCTCTCACGAGAGAGATATATTTATATATATATATATATATATATATATATATATATATATATATATATATATATATATATATATATATATATATATATATATATATATATATATATATATATTTACAGATCACCACCACTCGGGCTGGGCCCTTCTCAAGGAGGGGGCGGAAAATAAAACATTGAAAAACCCACCCAATCCCCAGTCTAACGCAAAGTTCTCAGGTGAGCGCAGACGTGAGCTTTAAAGAGAGGAAGATTAAATATAGTTGGAAAAACAGAAGAAGGCAAGGAGTTCCACAGAACAGAAGTAGCTGGAAAGAAAGAGGCACCACAACGAACAAGTCTGGGGTTCTCAATACTCACGCAAAATTCATGCGAGAGCAAGGCACCCCTTGTGCTACGAGGGCGACGCAAGGGTGGAGGAATGCGAGAGGTCAACTCCCCCGAGCATCTGCCGCCGTAGTACCTATAGAAAAGGGATAGAGCGCCAACGTTACGTCGCAGAGATAGAGGGTCAAGAGAGTTTGAAAGTAGGGGACAGTTTATTAGTCTCTTAGCTTTAGACTCAACTCTATCCAATAGAAGGGTGGAGCCGGAGCCCCCCCAAATGTGAGAACAGTACTCCATACAAGGGCGAATAAGGCCCTTATATAACTGGAGTAGCTGTGCAGAGGAAAAAATCCCAGCTTCTTTGAGGCCACCTTAGCAACCATAGAAATATGAGGTTTCCAAGATAATTTGTTGTTTATGTTAAGTCCAAGAATGTTTATGTAATTCACAGGAGACGTAAGATGCGACACCTCCGCAGAAAGGTCCGGGGTGTTTTTGAGAGGAGATGTAGAAGTTGACTTTTAAAGGTTGAATTTTTTTCAAAATTGTGGTGACCCCTGGAAATCCCATCCAGATCGGCAGAATAGAATCGGAAAGCTGAAGACGAGAGGCAGCTCTAGAAAAAGGGAGCAGATTTGAAATGAGTTGAAGAATGGAGAGTTGAGTCATCGACAGAGTTAGAAGTATAGCTGAGGAGATCGTTGATGAAAAGTAAGAAAGTTGGAGATAGAACAGAACCTTGCGGAACACCACGGTTAACGGAAAGGAGGAGCGCTCCATCAACGATATAGAGCGATCGGAGAGAAAACTAGACAAGAGTAAGCAAAGAGAAGGAAGAAAGGGAGCTTTTAGAGCAGTGACGCGTGCCAAACCCGGTCAAAGGTACTGTGGATATGTCAAGCGCCACCACCTGCAAGACTCCCCATGGTCCCTAAGCGAAGATATAATCAGTTAGATAGGAAGTATGTCACCAGTTATTCCGAACGACAATATGCTACTGGTGATCTGAAAAGAAAGAATGAGACTCCAGATGATCCAGGAAATGAGAGTTTCAAAGATTTTAGATATAATACAAGTGAGAGAGTGCGATAGTTTGAAGGATCAGAGCGCTGCCTTTTTTCGGGATCGGTTGGACATAAGCGCGCTTCTAGCGCATAGGAAAAGTATTAGTATTAAAACATAGAGAGTAGAGTTGAACGAGGACAGGTGTCAACTCGAAAGCACACTCCCTCAAAACACGAGGAGGAATGCCATCAGGGCCACTAACCTTCCTGACGTTCATAGAACTCAGGATCCCATGCACACGATCATGAAAGGAGAAGGAGTAGGAGGAGGGATGCCAGAATCGTCCAGGGTAGAATTAGATGAAAAAAAGAGGCGAAGAGATTGGCCTTATCAGAAGGAGAGTTAGCAACAGAACCGTCAGAGTGAATAAGGGGAGGAAATGCAGATTTACAAAAGTTGTTAGAGATGTTGTTGCAAGGGGTCATAAATTTTTATCAGTAGGAGAACCTAGCAGGTTGTAGCACTTTCTTTTAGTGAAAGTACACGCTTAGCCTGATAGACAATCCGATAACGATTCGAGCAGAATGAAAATTAGTAAGAGTGATAGGAGAACAAGAGTTTTTCCATGCCCGATACGCAATGTCTCTCTCCTGAATGGCGCGAGAACAAGCTCCATCGAACCATGGATTTTGGGGAGAGAAAGATTTAGTTGAAGATGGAATGAACCTGCTCATCCCATCAGTGATTACGCCCCCCACCTTTTCAGCGGCGACCGAAGCATCCCCAGAGTCAAAGCAGGATTCATTCCAAGAGTAGTTAGCCAAAAAACAACGCAATGCCCCCAATTAGCCCGATTAAAGTGCCAGAAATTACGTTTAGGGCATGGAGGAGCTGCTGGAGAAAAAGTATTATAGTTAAGAGCTATAAGATTGTGGTCAGAGTTACCAATAGGAGGAGAAATGGTGTATTTATAACGAGAAGGAGTAGTGGTGAAACATAAGTCAAGCGTATTCAAGAATTGGTTAGGACGATCTGGAATATGTGTAGGTTCCTTAATTAACTGTTCCAGATCGTTAAGAATGCTGAATATATATATATATATATATATATATATATATATATATATATATATATATATATATATATATATATATATATATATATATATATATATATATATATATATATATATATATATATATATATATATATATATATATATATATATATATATATATATATATATATATATATATATATATATATATATATATATATATATATATATATATATATATATATATATATATATATATATATATATATATATATATATATATATATATATATATATATATATATATATATATATATATATATATATATATATATGTGTGTAAGTATAGGTCCGAAAACTCGTTATATATATAATAATAAGAATATAATATAGAAATGTATATAAAACAATAATAATAAAAATATATATATATATATATATATATATATAAATATCATATATAATAATATATAATAATAATATATATATATATATATATATATATATATATATATTTATATTATAATAATATAATAATAATAATAATAATATAATAACATATATATATATATATATGTAATAATATATATATAATATAATAATATATATAATATATATATATATATATATATAATATAATATATATATAATAATATATATATATATAATATTAATATATAAAAATAATAAAAATAATAATAATAATATATTATAATAAAAAAATATCCAAAATCATGATATATAATAATAATATATATAATATATATAATAATAAATATATGTAATAATAATATATGTATAATAATAATAATAATAATAATAATATATATATATATATATATATATATATATATATATATATATATATATATATATATATATATATATATATATATATATATATATATATATATATATATATATATATATATATATATATATATATATATATATATAGTTTGTTAGGTTTTTGTGTGTGAAGACGTTTTTGTGTGTGCTCTCCTGAAATATATATTTTTATTTTGTTTATATATATTTTTTTTATTTATTGTGTTCATGTAGTGCTGTTTGGTGAAAGTGTGTGTGTTTTTCAAACTTTTTTTTTATTATTTAGAATTTTATTAAATCTTAGTACTACTTTGATACCATTTTATCCGTTTTAGTAAAGTTCTACGTACGAGGTTTTAAAAGATAAGTCCTAGTTTTAACTTTTTATTTTCTTTAAGTAATTGTGCTCGTAGGTTTATTTTAAAGTTAATACTGTTTGTGAATTTTGAATTTCGTCTTCACAGTGTTTTAAATTAGATTTTTATTATTTTGGTACTTTAACTTTTAAATTTAGGTTTTAATGTTAAATCAATTTTATTTACTTTTTTTATTCGTGAATTTGTAAGGGTGCAAGAGAACGTTAGTGTTTTTAACTTTAAGATTTTTCATATTTTTACATATTTACTGTAAATACGATTTTAGCTTTTTAGCATTTACCGTTTTAAATTTAGGTTTTAGTGTGTGAATAATTTTAACCTGATTTCACGTTTGTTTGTTTTTTTTTTTTTTGTCTGTTTGTTTTTGTGGTTGTTGTATGTTCATGCAAGATGGCAGATTCACTATCGACTTTACTAACATCCGTGGCTTGCAATCTAACTCTGCATCCGTGGAACACCACCTCTCTAACTCTAATCCTAACCTTTTGCTCCTGTCTGAGACCCAGATGGCTAGGAATTCATCCTCTAACTCGTTTAATATGTCCAACTACAACTTATTTCATAATTTCCGTCTAAAGGGTGGAGTATGTGCCTATGTTAACATAAACACTCCTGTAACACGTCTCGAGAATCTCGAATCTCCTAACTTCGATGTTCTGTGGCTTAAAATCTTCCTTCTACTACAATAATCTTGTGCTTCTGCTACTGTTCTCCTAACAGAACAGATTTTCACGCCTTTTTTGAATATCTTACTACTTCTTACGAGACTGTTATATCTTCTCATCCAAATACTGAGGTCCTCTATTTAGGGGATTTCAATGTACACAACACTGAATGGTTGGGTTCCTCTCGTACTGATTTAGGTGGGGAGGAGGCCGAATCATTTAGCATTCTCAACGATCTGGAGCAACTAATTAAAGAACCCACACATATTCCGGATCGTCCCAACCAATTCTTGAACACACTTGACCTATGTTTCACCACTAGTCCTTCTCTCTATAAATACACCACCTTCGCTCTTATTGGTAAATCTGACCACAACCTTATATCTCTTAATTTTAATACTTTCTCTCCAACAGCTCCATCCTGTCCTATGCGTTTTTTCTGGCACTTTGATCGGGCCGATTGGGGGCCTTGCGTTGCTTCTACGCTAACTAATTGGAGTGACTGCTTTGACTCTGGTGACGCTTCAGCTTCTGCCGATAAGGTGGGAGCTGTAATCGTTGATGGGATGAGCAGGTTCATTCCTTCTTCAATAAATCTTTCTCACTCCTGTGTCCATGGTTCGAACAGTGCTGTTCTCTGGCCATCGAAGCTGCAGACAGTGCGTAATCAGGGAGTGGAAAAATTCTCGTTCTCCTATCACTCTTGCTAATTTTCATTCAGCCAGAAATCGTTGCAGGTATACTCTTGACAGGCAAGCGGGCTTTCATCAAGCAATAACTCCCTTGGCTCGCTTCAACTGACAAATCTTTCTGGCCTCTTGCCAAAAACATCTCTAACAACTTCTGTAAATCTGTCTTTCCTCCTCTTATTCGATCTGATGGTTCTGTTGCTAATTCTCCATGAAAAGGCCAATCTCTTCGGCCTCCTATTTTTCCTCTAACTCAACCCTGGACGGTTCTATTCCTCATCCTCCTCCTTCTCCTCTCCAGGTGTCTATGCCTCTGCCTGTGATTACATTTCGATCAGTTGCATGGGCCACCAAATCTGACGTTAGGAAGGCGGATGGCATTCCTCCCCGAGTTTTGAAGTGTGCTTCCGTGCTATCCCCGCCCTTCGTTCAACTCTATGCCCCAATACTAGCACTTTCCCTCAGTGTTGGAAGCGCACATGTCCAACCTATTCCGAAAAAAGGAATGCTCTGATCCTTCCAACTATCGCCCTATAGCTCTTACTTGTATTCTATCTAAGATCTTTGAAACTCTTCTCAACTCTCATTTCTTAGATCATCTGGAATCTCATTCACTTCTTTCCGATCGCCAGTACGGCTTTCGGCGCTCGAGGTCTACTGGCGATATTCTTAGGAACTACGGGGAGACTTGCGTGGTGGCGCTTGACATATCCAAAGCATTTGACCGGGTATAGCACCCCTTATTTGGGTTTCCTCCTTCTCTTTGCTTACTTATGTCTAGTTTTCTTTCAAATAGCTCAATATCGGCTGTTGTTGATGGGGCGACTTCTTCTTCCTTTTCTGTCAATAGTGGTGTTCCTCAGGGTTCTGTCCTATCTCCTACTTTATTCCTACTTTTCATTAATGATCTTCTCACCTGCACATCTAACTCTATTCACTCATATGCCATGACTCGACCCTTCATTCTTCAACTCATTTCAATTCTGCTCCTTCCTTTACTTCTAGAATTGCCTCTCGTCTTAATCTTTCCGATTCTATTCTCGCTGATCTGGATAATCCGGGTAGGGTCGTCTGAACCTTGTGAAATTCAATTCTTTAAAACTCAACTTCTACAAATCTCTCTCTCTAAGACACTTAACTTTCTATCTCTTTCGACGGTTATCGTCTCTCCTGTTGATAGTATAAACATTCTTGGCCTTATAAACAAAAAAATGTCTTGGAAACCTCACATCACAATGGTTGCTAGGGCGCCTCAAAGAAACTGGGAGTTCTGTTTAGAATGCGAGACTTTTTTTCCTCTCGTTTAACTCCAGCTATACAAGACTCATCACGCCCTTGTATGGAGTCTGCTCTCGCATCTGGGGAGATGGTTTCACCCGGCTTTGGATAGGGTCAGTCAAGAGGCCAAAAACGCAAATATTACAACCGCACCAATTTCCCTTGCCCCCTTTATCTTTTGCGGCGCGATGTTGGTGCTTTATCTCTTTTCTATAGGTACGCACCGCAGCGGCAGGTGCTCGAGGGCTTATACTTCGCGTACCTCCACCTCTACGCCCTCGTAGCACAAGGGGTGCTGTGTCTGCACATGAGTTTTGTGTTGATATTGGTAACTCCAGGCTAGTTTGCTGCGGTGCTTCCTTCTTTCCTGCCATCTCTGTTCTGTGGAATTCTCTTCCATCTTCTGTGTTTCCTACTGAATTTAATCTCCCTCACTTTAAAGCCTGCGTCTGTGCTCATCTGCGTAATTTACCTTAGTTGTTGACTCCTGAGGCGTGCAACACCCCCTCCTTGAATAGGGCTCTGCCCGTGAGTGGTGGTGACAACTGTAAAAAATATATATATATATATATATATATATATATATATATATATATATATATATATATATATATATATATATATATATATATATATATATATATATATATATATATATATATATATATATATATATATATATATATATATATATATATATATATATATATTATATATTTATATATTTATATATATATATATATATATATATATATATATATATATATATATATATATATATATATAGTTAATTACGATATTAGTTTCTAACAATCATAGCTGCAGAGCCGGGTCGAAGTCGAAGCTGGAGTCGCAGCCTGAGCCGCAGCCGCAGCCGCAGACGCAGCCGCAGCCGGATATTTAAAAATAAAAGATTTTGATCAGGCAAAAAAGTTATCTGTTCCAGTGCAAATAGCAAATTTTAAATTTCTTGCCAACAAACAATAATAAAATGCTTCATTTTTTTTAAAAAATACGCGGTGCCGTAATTAGCCCAACTCTCACACACACACATACACTCATACACAAATATATATATATATATATATATATATATATATATATATATATATATATATATATATATATATATATATATATATATATATATATATATATATATATTAGTCAAAAAAAACGCACCACTAAAGTAAATATCACTCGCAGGAACGGGAAGGCCCCTAACCCCATGAAACCCCACACCAACACAGACGACAGCATCAGTGTAACTATGTAACCACCCCGTAGAGAATTCGCTGCAGTATTGGGGCCGTCACCGCGATAAATTTAGGAAAACATAAACCACGTAACTAGACCTGGGAGAGGTGGGGGTAGGTTATGTCGGGGGTATAATCGAGCGAGGGATCATTCACGTACGAAGCGACTCCGATAAACATGGAGAGGATAGTGCGTCAACTGTCAAGAGATCAGTGCGTGCAGATAACAACACTCCACGCCGAAGGACACGGGTACCGGGCACTTGGTCGACGGTTCGGTGTAGCGCACACAACGATTGCACGGGTGGTCCAACGGTACCAGGAAACCCTGACACATGATCGCCGGCGAGGACAAGGTAGGCCCAGGGCCACGACACCCGTGGAAGACCGATTTATACGTCTGCGTGCATTACGAGAGCGCCACACAACGGCACGACATCTGCAGATACAGCTGGCGGAGGTAC
>JABUQX010087555.1:0-17500 GCA_015478945.1 Trachelipus rathkii
AAAAAAAAAAAAAAAAAAAAAAAAATTAGAGGAGAGGAGAGAAGAAGAGAGAGGAAGAGAGAGGGAGGAGAGGAGAGAAGCCCTTTAACATTTAACTTTTTGATAGAAATGTGACATTCCAAAATTAGAAATTTTTGACTAGAGCTATTTTAAAATTAACTTTTCTGTATAGATCACTAAGAACTAGCTAACACTTCTGCCGCTTATCAGCAAATGGTGCAAGACTAAAAGTATTTTCTTTCAACATAAAATATACAAAGTTGTATTTAAATATTTTTTTATATAATATTTTTTTAATTAAGATGTTTTTATCAAGTTTTGGTAAAAGTAGGGCAGAACGTCTTCAATGCCAATTCTTACAAAAATAACAGGATAGACTAAAGAAAATAATAATGAAGTATTAAAAAAAAAAAATTTGACTGATATCTTTAGGAAAAAAGTTACAGCCTTATATATATTATAATATATATATATATATATATATATAGTATATATATATAATAGTTAAATAACTATATATAAATATATATTTATATATTAATATATATATTAATATATATATATATATATAATTATTAAGTATATATATAAAAATATATTACTATGTTGCGAGATGCCGTCTTATACTATGAGTTATATATCTGGGAAGGCGGATAGCCCAACGTAGTATTAAGATATATTGACCTACCTAGGTTATAGACATCTGTTCTGGTAGTAACTAGACTGACTGATACTGTATTATTATAGGCAGATGGTATCGATGATTACCATGTACGTGAAGTGTAAATGACAAATTTTCTCATTCGTATTTACCCATATATATATTATATATATATATATATATATTATATATATATATTATAGTATTGAAAGTAAGCATTAAATGTTAGGCTTACATATACGGAAACATAGATCCATCTCAGTGTAGGAGTGAGTGAGGAAAAGTAGTAGTTCAGTATTTCCACACACAAAATATTCTCTACACAAAAAAAACTAATTTATAAATAAGAAAACATAGAAAAATAATCACGAACCCTGTTTTCCTAAAGCTGTGTTAAGACTATGTTGCACAGATACCAAAATTTGAGGCGCAACGAATACTGATAACAAGGTACTCCCATTTTCATTGGCCGATACCGATACCAAAATTTTGCCGAGAATACTCGATACGATAACTTTATTCTCCTATATGGCCTAAATATATATTATATATAATATATAATATATAATATATATATTATATATATATATATATATATATATATATATATATATATATATATATATTAAATTAATATTAAAATATATAATTTATTAGTGATGCAGGTAACATCCGCTTTCGCATTCGCATCCGCGGAGCATCCGCACATTATTAAAGATCCACCTCCGCATCCGCGTATTTTCCTGGGGATGTTGCGTCGAGATTTGATAAAGAAATTTTTATAATAAAAATTACTTAAGATGAAGCAAGTATGAGCAAAATTTAAAATGAGAAGACATGGGTACTACGATCTCAACTGTGTAATGATAGACTCATGATCTTCACATCATAGAGTTCATTAATAATTTTGAAGTACAAACAGTAGTCCAGCAATGAGATTAATTGATTGTGGCAAAAAAAAATTTCAGCGCCTACTACATCTTCTGTCTCCGATGTAATACCAATTAATCTCAACGCTAAGGAAGAATTTTGAACCATCTTCAAATGAAAATGATGACGGTTTAAAAAGAATGAAAGATGTCATAAAACTAGAGCTAAAAATACGCTTTAGTTCAGTGGAAATTAATAACCTTCATACTATTGCAACTTACTTAGATCCCCGTTATAAACAGGGTTGTGGAGTCGGAGTCGGGGAGTCGGTAATTTTGAAGAGGGTGGAGTCGGAGTCGGTAATTTTCAAGAGGGTGGAGTCGGAGTCGGTAATTTTCAAGAGGTCGGAGTCGGGGTCGGTAACTTTCAAGGGTATTGTTCTATATTTGAATCAGTTCATATTTTCTGAAAAAATTTTTTAAGTTCAAAAAAATTTCTAAGTTCAGAAAAGTTAAGTTAAGTTAAGTTTTTTAAGAAAATTCTTTAGTGGCAAGCTTCTGGCATAATTTTTTTGAACTTAAAAAATTTTTTCAGAAAATATTAACTGATTCAAATATAGAACTTTCCCCTTTCAAGATAGTAGAGTTGGAGTCAGAAAATTTTGAACTTACCAAGTTGAGAATTGTGTATTATATATGTGTTTTTTTTTAGGTGTGACTTCAATCACTTCATGTAAGTTCACTGACTTGCGACTTCCATATCTCAAAAGGCAATTGCAAACTTAAAAGTTTTTTAACCTGCACCTTATGTTTCAATTTGAACTATATTCTAATAAATTCAACTTTCAACCTTATACCATCTATATTTAAGATGCTGAAGAAATAAAAAAACTCCATGGTACGAAGAGAAATTTCTCTCATTGACAATGATATGATATGACACAGTCACTCCCAAAACGTGACACAGTCACTCCCAAAATGTGACACAGTCACTCCCAAAACGTGACACAGTCACTCCCAAAACGTGACACAGTCACTCCCAAAATGTGACACAGTCACTCCCAAAACGTGACACAGTCACTCCCAAAACGTGACATCAGTCACTCCAAATGTGACAGGTTAAGTCAGCTCCCTAAAACGTGACAACAGTCACTCCCAAAATGTGGACACAGTCACTCCAAAAATGTGACATCAGATCACTCCAAATGTGACATACAGTCACTCCCAAAATGTGACCAGCTCAGTCACACCTCCAAAACATGACACACGTCCACTCCCAAAACGTGCACCAGATCACTCCCAAAAACGTGCACCAGTCCTCCTAAATACGTGACACAGTCACTCCAAAGAGCGTGACATCAGTCATCTCCCCCACTGAGACACAGTCTCCCAAACGTGACACAGTCACTCCCAAAAGTGACAGCAGTCACTCCCGAAAACGTGACACAGTCACTCCCAAAATGTGACACAGTCACTCCCAAAACGTTTAGTGGCAAGCTTGTGGCATAATTCCAGAAGCTTGCCACTAAAGAATTTTCTTAAAAAATTTGGAAATTTGGAAATTTTTTTTTAACTTAAAATTTTTTTTTAGAAAAAATAGTCACAGTACAGTGATCTATCTAAAAATATAGTATATTATATTTTAGTAATTTATCTTGGTTATAATATAATTATAATACATATTATTATATATATATTATACATATTTATATATATATATTATATATATATATATTAAATATAATACTAGTATGATCTTAATATATTAAATATATATATATTAATATATATACTATATAATATATATACTACTATATATATATATATATATATATATATATATTATTATATATATATATATATATATATATATATATATATATATTATATATACCTATATATATATATACCGGTATATATATATAATATATATATATATATATAATATATATATATAATATATTATATATTATATATATATATTATATATATTTATATTATTATTTATTATATATATTATTTATTATTATATATTTATTTTACAAACATTAATAATATATTATATATTTACCCTGTATCTAGTAGCTACTAAAGGCAATGTCATATAATAGTTTTATTTATTCTTTTTTTTTTAATATTATCTATTAAATCAGTAAATAGAGTTTTTATATATATATACTAACATAAAACAGATACAAGCTTTCAAATATATAACTAGTTATATTAGTCAATGTACACTGTAGGACACGCAGGGTCACTACATGCTAGGCGTAAAGACGGTAAGAGATGTGCGTCTATGATTACTATGGTAACCTCTTACTAAGTTCTATGAGTCTAGTTTAATGTATCAATTTAAAAACTGGCTTATCCATTTGTTGGTTTTTAAAATTTGGCTGTAGTTGTGTGGTGAATAAATGCTAAGCAATGAAGCGCATTGTCCCCAGCAAACCTTAAGAGACATCTTGCTTACGAACCAACCCAGGTGTATCCGCAGAAACCCCGGCTCGATATTTTTTCAAGGCATTATAAAATCGAAAGACCGTTGGAAATAAGAAAAGTTGAAAAAATTTGTCACAAGTAATAAAGATCTCGAAGGGTTAATTAAATTTATAAAACTGTTCTCCAAGAATGAAACCTCAACAACTGGAAGAGGATATATTTATTCCCAGCGTAGCAAAAATTATCACAATTGGAAAATACAATTACTCACTGTGGGGCAAGATGCGGTGAGAATTTCAAATTTCTAAAGCGTTCTTCTCTTCCAACCAATAGTATTAGAGCGCTAGAAATATCATTGAAATGTCATTAAATTATAATAATTGATAATCTCATACGATAAATAAAAACTCACTCCCATATATATTTACTTTACAAATATTAGGGGATAAAAGTAAACTATGGATGTTAACTACAGACAAAATAAGAAATTCAAGTTCTTTAGATTCTGTAGTATTTATTGACTGTAAATTATTGTTTCATGCAGGCAGTTTTTATCTCTTGCACAGTTGGAAACAACTATACCCCAATAGCATCCAAAAATATATCAGCTCGCCCGTTCGCTGACGACTAAAACTCAATACCATGGACTTTTTTCTATGGTAACTGACTGTTTGTGGAAATTATGGTACTGGATGATGCACGCATTAATGAATAGGAAAGTATCACTATATGGATTATATTTTTTGCGAGCTGAGGGCTTTTACAGAAAAATGGATCATTGATATATACTAACTGCCTTTCTGCACAGTAGAAGCACTAGTAGCGGAAAAATTGGTGGTGAGCAGTTTTCTAACTGAAGTTAAAATCAGGTTTAAGTGAAAAGGACGATAAAAATTACGCATAAATCGTTTGTGACCTTTGTAGTAGACTCTGAAAAAATATGTTGTGGAAATGGATTGCATCGAGGTACATCTCATTAGTTATTGCATACAGAAGTAAATGATGGTTAATCTTCGTGGTAGAGTACTTGAACCGCATTTCTCCATCTCAAATATGATAGAAATCTGTTAGAGAGATGTTTGGAGAGAAATATGAATGCATTTTCTGAGGGAGAAAGAAATTTAATGGGCAAAATGATAGATTGGTTTGATTAACAGCTGTCCATTATTTTCATATCATTTTTAGTAACTAATTGAATTAAATATATTCAATTGAAGGGACGACAAGATAAACGAGAATAAGGAGCATTTCACTTTGCAACCCATATGAAAGGTTTTCATGAAGATAGAAGTATAGTTTTCTGGGGATGTCTGCATATTGAAGAATAGTGATGTTTTTTCAAATTATACATTTCCGTTCATCCCTTGGTTTAAAAATTTTCGTAGACTGTAAATGGGCGAGAGGAGAGAGAGGCAATATAGACCATATTCATTCTGATGATTTATCATAAGATTGCAAATGCACGGTTAAGATAAGTACTAGTTCCCTTCTATTTTTCCGTTTAAGTAATCTTGGGAGTGGATTGTTTTTTCCACATTTCATCATTTGAGGACACTAATATAGCTGATAAGAACTCAGAATTTCACAGCTTACTGGAAAAAGACGATAATATTTAAATGATTCATCTGCGTGATTATTATTTATACTGATAAAATTAAACTCTATGAGAAAGTAACTGACTTATCGAGGCTGTGCTTTTTGCTTAGCATACAAAGGAATAATTCTCTAGCAGAAAAGTCACTAAGTATTATATTCTCATTGCCAAATTTTTATTATTAACTTTACATATTGTGTAACAGCCTTTCCTCTGCAATGGTCAACAATAAAATGCGAACAAGAAATAAGATTTGTTGTAAATCTTAGGGAAATATTGACGTGTTAAGGCGTATTATCACAAACATCTAGAAACTTAAAACATACAAAATTTGTGCTCCACTCATCAAGCACAAATTTCCTATTAATATTATTAATTAAGATTCTAAACCGCAAATACTCACAGCCTTTCAAATTTTAAGAGGTATGTTTTATAGATATTTTAAATTTAAAATCTATTATTATTATTGTAACAAGTGTGCCTCAAAAATTCCACACATTAAATAGGGTGCCGTGAATTACAAAAGGTTGGGAACCACTGCTCTAGGGACTAGCATAATCACATTAACAAACTGCGAAAATCGGTTTATAAATTTGTAAATTTATAAATGACCTTGAAAATTACTATAATTACATACGAGAAAAATAAAAATTAGAACATAGCCAATTAATCATTCATTACATATGAAGTCTAGATCAACTATTCTGCCATGAATATGTACTGACATAAATAAACATATATTTTACAACCACAATATTAAGATGTCTAATAACAAAACAGCAGTAATTAATATTTGTTTTTTAAAAAAAATAAGCTGAGCAGCGAAAGCGAATACCAAGAGTGGTCTTTTTTATATATTTATTTATTTATACATGGGAGTGGTTCTTACTCTTTGCTACAGCAGAAACTTTATAAACAAAGTGTAGACAAAGTAAACTTTGGTGTAGATTAATATCAATAAATCGTTCATGCAAAATAAATGTTATAAAACCTCTAAAATTTAACACCTATTTCTTTTAATACTTTAATTAATCTTCATTTTGTTTTGATAATTTATTTCATTTGTTTAAAGTCTCATTTCCCTATTATTAAGTTGTAGAACGATATTTGGCTACCATGCTATTTTGGAACCTGGTGACCTGTGGTCATTCATTTTGCACATAATATCACTTAAAATATATCAAAGAGAATTAATTGGGCTACAGATTAATATTTTAAAAATACATAATTAATAATGGTACGTACAGTTTATTCAATGAAATCATGCAATTTAAGATTCAAAAATAAAATAAAAAAACTATTTATGTTTTAAAGTAAAAACTGCAGCCACCCATCCCCAATAAAGCATGTCTTAATTGTAAAAAAAATATCATTTTGAAAATATTTGCCTCAGAAAACCCATTTAAGGAGAGGCGGATACTTCAAAGTAAAAGATTAAAGTAAAGCAAATTAAATGTTAATAATTTAAAAAGAACACCATCAACAAATTATTTTTTAAAACAATTCTTTTAGGATATTCTGCATTAAATGTACTTACTAACTTATTATTTGAGCAATGCTTATTTTGATTAGACTCAAAATAATAGTGAATATAATATATATATATAGTATATATTTATATAATACAGTACGTATTATCTATAGTTTTACTATATTTTTATTTATTATAATACTATATATTTTAATTATTAATATATATATATCTAACTATATATAAATATATATATATATATTATATATATATTAATTATATTATTATATATTATTCAATATATATATATATATATATATATTTAATATATTAATAGTATATTAATTATAATATTATATATATATAATATATATATATTAATATATATAATATATATTAATATTTTTATTATATATATATAAATAGATATTATATTAATAATATATATATAATATATATATATATATATATATATAGGTAAAGCTGTAGACAGCGACGCACACATTTTGAGACAAAAATTTCTAAGTTCATAAAAAATTTCTAAGTTAGAAAAGTGTAACGTGTTAAGTTACTTTCTAGTGCAAATAAAATTACTTTCAGCTTCTGACATAATTCCAGAAGCTTGCGTCACTAAAGAATTTTTCTTAAAAAACATTACTTAACTTAACTTTTCTGAAATTAAAAATTTTTTTGAACTTAGAAAATTTTGGTCTCAAAAATGTGTGAGTCGCTGTCTACAGCTTTACCAATATATATATATATATTATATATATATACCATATATACTATCCCTATATAATAATATATATATATATATATATATATTATATATATTATATATATAATATATACTATAGTATTATATATATATATAACTCATATATATATATATTATAGCTGGGCATGCCGCAACGATTTTTGGCTATTCGGCTAATCGGCTACGCCGCACTAATCAATTCTTATAGCCGTAGTCGTAGCCGAAATTTTTTTAAATAGTCGGACAAGCCAACGACGCACTGCATTTTTCCGGCGGCTATCGTTTCGGCTAGGAATTGTTTTTAAATTAATTAAGTGAGAACCCTAAACTTCTCCGTTCTCCTGATGACAAGCTCACTTTCGAAACACGGGTTTTATAATGGTATGAAAAAGCGTGGCATTGGAGTAGTGAGTAAGATGTGTTAATGAAAATATTTTCAGTGTCTTAGTTCTATACTATATACGTATTAAGACTGATGTCAAAAGGCTAAAAAGAATGTGTAAATAGTGTCACACCTCTTGTTTTAAACACGCGAGGGTTTTTATTCAATGAGAAGTTCCTTAGTGTATGTTTTCTATGTCATAGTTATTATTTTATTAATTATGTATTATTATTATTATGTTACTAAGTAATAATATCAAAGTTAATAAGTTTATTATAAGATTACTAATGTTACATGATTAAAAGTAAGTTACTGGTTGTAAGATAATATAATACTGAGTAAAATATAATTATAAAAATGTTAATTACTAATATATATATAATATATATAAATATATATATATATATATATATATAAAAACATATATATATATATATATATACTCAGTATATATATATATATATACGGTAATATATAACTATATATTATTTTTTATTAATAAATTTTTATACGTATATAATATATATATATGTATTATATGTATGATGGTGGTTATATGGGTACTATAGAGAGAGTTTTATATATAATTATATATAGTAATAATTAATATATGTTAGTTATTATTTATTTTAATATATTACTATGTAAGTATATATATGAGGGTATATATATATATATATATATAGATATATAGTTAGATATACAGCTATAATATATATATATAGTAGTCAATATATAATATATTACTTATAATTAATTGGCCAAGGGTGACTGTTGAACTAGGGTTTTCTTGGTATGACTGAAGTATTTAATTTAGATTTTTGAATATTTAACAGATTAATGGGTAACTATTTTAAATATAAATAATTGGTATAATAATATACAACATAAAATTATTAAAAATAATATTAAATACATGGATAGGAAAGGTTTTGTGGGACTAGTGGACCAGGAGGTTGTTTTCTGAGGGGGAGACAGGTTAAGCCGCTGCCGTAGTAGCTTAAGGGAGAACGAGGACTCTCCACATGTTTAAATTGAGGGAGCTGTGGGACATGGTGTAGCGCAAAGAATATCTATAACTGGATCCTGTCACTCTGTGATGAGCCTCCTTTGAGTATGTGAGGAGGACGCGAGATCCTGGAACCAAGCCCAAGGAGGGGGCATACGGAGGGAGCCGTCAAAGAGTTGGAAAAGGCTATTTTGCTCACTCTTGAGAGGTAAGAAAACTCGCCATCACATTGCGTATTAGGTGAAAAGACTAAAGACTACAATAACAGAAACGATACAAGTTATTCAAAATAATGAACGACAACATAAATCTTTAGATAAAATCTACAGGAAGATGCTTAACAACGCTACCTGTTCCAGCTTTGAATTAACAAAGAGAGAAGTTGAGAACAAATATGCAAAAAAAATTAAAAACTTCTATTTATTTCAGTTTCTTCATCTTTGAAAAATTTTTGAGGACTGATGAGAAAGTTGATGGTGTGTCTCTTAGGAAGATTCACACTGGTGTTGCCAAGTGTAAACATCCTGCCTGCAAAGGGAAGAAGGGGCTTTCCTACAGCACCCAGAAAAGGTCCCACCTCAAGCAGCATGGAGCTATATGAGTCTAAGTTTATAATAATTATTAATATCCTAAAAAGGGATATATAAGATCACAACAACTAACTGGTGTTGCTAGTTAATTAAGTTATGCAAGATTTAACACTTCTGGTATATAGGTCTATGGATCTTGTTATACAAAACTTGTTTACAAGAAAATTAAAAAAGGTGTAATTAAAAAGGTTTGTATTATTTTTAATAATTAACCAGAATGCACAATGACCTTCTCCCTCACCTCTCTGAGCCATTAAGGGCTTAGAGCGTAAGCTGCGGTCGGTCTCAGGTTCAAGGAGAGTCGAGTGGCGAGCTGATCAAGTGCTCTGGATTAGAGCTATTCAGGTCTCAAAGTCAGCCAGCAGAGAGCAAGACAAAGTACATCGCGGGTGAAAACAATTTCGAGAGTAATCGCCATAACATTATTTCAGGTATTTGCATGTGACACTACTATTCTTTTTTAACAATAATGGTATAAGTAGTAGTCGACTTATGCGTCTTGCACGGTTTAAAAATATGATTTTTATAAAATTAAAAAATGCATTATTGGATTTATGTAACTTATATTTTTCGTTATATTTACATCAGTAGTGTGGTTGCATGCATTTCTAATTGATGCCTACTTTTGAGGATTTTATAGTTGCTGATTGGATGCCCTACACCGAAGGAGATGTTTTATATCCTGTGTCTATTAGATTAAGTCGGAGTTTATATTTACACCACCGTTTCAAGGAGGAATTTGAGCAGGGATAATTGGGAAGAAGCTGATCGCAAAAGGGGAAGATCTCGAGCATGATTATATTGCGAACCAGTCATTCCAGCCAGAAGTGGGTGGCCACTACAGCGGGACATGTTGGACACGCCGCTACAATAGGTCTTTCATTGAGTGAAGTCCGAGTGGAAGTGAACAGCGTGCAACATCAATAGGGTTAGTCCTACATTCAGACTTTATTGAGCGGTCTCGAAGGGAGTGATGTAGGAAATAAAAAGTTTAAATTTTTATGTCATTTTATACCTTAGTCTCATAACCATAAGAAACATATTTATTATTACAATAATATTTTTAATTTACAGATCTAAAATCAATAATAGATTTATTTGGGTCTTTTAGGATAAGGCAACTCACCAGTTACTGGGGGAAAAATAATCACTAGAGATTAATGAGGAGTTATAGCTCATCTCTCCGTGTATGGTCGCGAAGGGCCGAGCACTTACGGGACGAATGGGACCAACTCATGTGCGTTCAGCCTTCCAACGCCTTATATGGTTGATCTCAACCAGGACCAGGAGATCCTTCACCGTATGGACACTGATTTTCCCTGACTTGGCCAATGGGCAAAACGGCCAGAGATTCCTGGCAAGCTGTTGCGTGGACAATCCAAGTTTCTGCGGAATGGCACGTCGCTGCATTACAAGAATTACGCGAAAACTAGTGCTAAAGCTAGCTAATATATATATATTAATAATATTATATAATAAGTTTAATAAAATATTATTAACCAAATAAAGAATTTGTCATTTAACTTGTGTACTTTGAAATTTCTTGATATTAAAATATCTTATTGTTTTCAGTGCTCAACACCTTCAAATTCTGTTTGGCGACAACAATGTGAGTTGATATAATCAGGGCTGAAGCAAGGGGGGCTCACAGTGAGGGGATCATAAGCTAATGAATCCAGGCCCTGTGGAACCTTCAGAACAGGGCCCCAGTGGTGGCCAACCAGATCAAGATTGTCGCTCAAAAAGTAAAACTGAGACTCCTGTGTGAAGGTAGTTAAGTAGTTTACTAATTTAAAAAAAAGAAATATTATGCTCGATAAGAAATTGTGCCGATTAATTAATGAATCAAGTTACATTTATAAGGTTTTTGAATATTTTATATATAAGTTTATATTTATTTATCTGCAGATGGAACTTCCCATAATATTATAGTGTGATGGTCCTTCTGGAGGTTTTAAGGGTCGAAACCAATGGATGCCATTAAAACCCATCCCTCATCAAAGCAGCCCAGGAGGTTCCGCCTCTCATACAGAGGTAGACGTCCGATGTAAATATTAAAGTATATTTTTAAAGTAGCAATCTCCTTTAATATTTTTATTTATAATTTAATAATTTATTAAATTATAAATCTCCCACAAACCCACACCTATCCTCCATTAATCTCCATGTTCTGTAACCTGTAACATCGCTCTTGCTTGCCCAAACACTCATATCGCGCTTACTTCGTAAACATTCTCTAACGAAATAAAAAAGATAAAAAAAAAAAAAAAAATATCCCTTTTTTTCCGGTCGTCCGACAGGTCAAAACACTCCTCACCATGTGCTTCTTATACACTTTCCTTCTAACTCAAATATGGTGTTTCTCCCACACTTCTCAACATTGTCACAAACCATCTTACAAAATCTCCATAAAATTTGCAGTCTTTTCCTTATCCCACAAGACACGCTTCCATGATATAAACTCGTTCCTCATCTTATCCAATCTCTACTAACTGCAAGAACGCCCATCAGATTTAGTCCATCTGTACAAACTCCATCAATCTTTGAATCTATTCGCCTATTCCATAAGATATACCTTCAGCTCTTCGTGTCTCCACGTAATTTTTTATATAATAATCAATTATGCTTACGTAACTAAGCAATATATTAATTTTAGCAAAAAAATAAATGAATACACTGAAAGTACTAACATTGGTCATTAGTGCAGCCTGTGGCGCAGTGTCTTGATATTCTTCAGGGGGAGAAAAGGGCATACATGGGCACCCTCCTACCACAACTTTGGTTGATGAAGACCAGCCTTGAGGAGAAGAGTGAAAATATTCATCATGTGTATGCAAGGCCACTAGTACAGGCCCTCCTCAGTGGCTATGAAAAGAGGTTTGGCCACCTCTTTCAGAATAAGGATCTCCTTATGGCCACTGCCCTTCACCCCTCCTTCACCCTTAAGGCCCTAGAAAGCATTGCACCTGACATGGTGGAGGAGATCGGGGACAGGATTACCCGGAAGATAAGGGACTCCATCAAACCCACTGAGAAACAGCAGCAGCGTCAGCTTGGCCAGCCAACAGAAAAAGAACCCCACAATTTAGACGCACTCCTATTCAGTAAATTGTTCTCTAGAGTATTGGTACGCAGAGCAAGCCAGCAACAGGATGTGGAAATCGTCATACGAAAGTCCATGGAGGAGTGGGTGCCCTCTCAAGAAGATCCGAGCTGTTCCTGTTTCCCCAACCAGCATAGGGAAGATATGGATAGATCTATTTATAAAATATAATACCCCCATTCCTAGTTCAGCAGCTGTGGAGAGGTGCTTCAGCGCGGGTGGGGGACATCCTCAGGGCCAAGAGATCGTCCTTGAAGGAGGAAAGGTTTGAGGATCTTCTTTTCCTCAAAGGAAATATATGGACCTCCTGCAGGAAGTGATTAGCCAGGAGGACATGGAGGAGTAAGAAGAAAGAGGACCTATAGCTATGAAAGTATTTAACTATTTAAATATTGTTAACTTTATAAAAAATATATAAATAATCTGTTTTACTATCTTATAAATACAAAAGGTTTTAAAATGTAAAGGCATGCTTTCGTTAATCGTGAGCCAAAAAGTTATCATTTGTAAATTTACGGTATCGCTCGTAAGAGATAGCCGAATAGCCGAGCATGTTTATGGCGCACTGATGGTTTTCAAAAAATGACAGTCCGGATAGCCGACGACGCAACTAGTTAGGTGGCAAAGGAGCCGAATAGCGATGACGGGACTCGACAAATTTATAGGCCGCGCCAGAGTCATCTGATTATATAAGTATTTGGTATATAGTACAAAGGTAACTAACTTTTCAAAGTCCCCTATAGTGGGTTTTGAATCTTTACCCTTTTATGTATGTTAAGGCCACAAAACAAAAAACACAATAAAATGCACGATCTAATGTAGCTCCAGCCAATGTCTGTATTCTTAATATACTTCTAATTATATATATATATATACTATATATATATATTATTAGGATACTAAATATATTTCAGTTATTATTAATAGTCTTAGTATACTAGTTCAACCTATATATATATATATTATTTGGTGGAGGTACTCGTGCTGTTGAAGTTGGAAAAGACATCTATACAGACCTGAACTAACGAGCTGAACTTACAGAGTTAAACTGCTGTGCGAACACACCCTAATGTATAAAAATGTGGGTTGTAGTTTCGTGACCTTAAACCAACGCTTCCAAGGCCCGCTGATTTATGCCTTTTCAAAACGCGACAGCATGTAGCTTTCCTTCCTTCAAATTAGTGCAAAATAATAACAAAAATTACAACATTAAATCCATACAAGCAATTTAGTGATAATAAAATAATTAAAATCAAACCAGGTGAGTTTAGAAAAGGGGCATCCTATTAAGTATATTTTTAGGTAAAGTAGGGCAAAGTTAGGCGAACCTAGACTAGTCGGTGGAGCCTAAAGCTGAAGTTTAGAAATAGGTTACAACGAAAACGCATTAGATTGAAATAGCGTATCAAAAATCATGCCTACAATCTAGTAGGAAAACAAAGGAAGTGTTCATGCATGCCAGTGTAAAATTCGCGGTAGGCTTAAGTAGCGTTTCAAGCAATTAGCCAAACTTAGGGGTTAGAGGCTAGAGTAAGAAGAAAACTAGGTGGAGATTAAGAGTTGCATGTATCTTTAAGTATAATATGGGGAAATAACAGCTCTGGGAATAGGCTGGTTATTCCTCCATACCAACCCAGCGGCATGGCGCCTCACTAGGCAGTTTGAAAGAGGCCAAGCCTGGGTAATAGTAGCGCAGAAGTGAACAGCCAAAAATTGTTAGAATTATCAATTTAAATATATTTTAGCAACAATATAGTAAAATAGAGGTCGCATAGACCGGTATTTTTACTATAGCTAACCCCTAGTGGGCCAGCGCTCAATAGCAGTTTGGAGAGAGGCCACAGCTAGGTGATTGTGAGTGGTAGGGGTCACAGCCAAACATAACCGTTGGTGAATAAACAAGAATTTTTAATATATGTATATATGTGTCTGTGTATGTAGCTGTAGATATGCTTGAATGCGAAATGTAATACAGGAGGATCGCTTTTCCTGCCTGTGTATGCATATACATGAAACAGCCCCTCCCAAACTGATAATCATTTGTACTACTACTCTGCATAGGCTTCATATTCTGTAGGATTCTTCCTGCAGTATATGATTTATATTTAGAATAGTAATAACTAGGTTTACCCTGTTCTAATTCCTTTTTGTTTTTTGTTTTTAGGGAGGGGTCCACCGCTTTTGTAAATAGAATTAAAGGAAATAAAGAAGAAACTCACAGCCAATTCCATTCATCCTATCTAGAGCGGTCATTACACACTAACTCAATGACCAAGCTTTACATGAACATGGTGAACTTGAAGCTTGAAAGATTGGCTCCCACGGACGAGAGCCAGAAACACCCGCACAAAGACAAGAAAATCCTCCAGATCCATTTTGTCGCAGACATACATACTAAAAAAGAAAACATTTATTTTTATTGTTTTTTTTTTAACGGGTAGATTTACCCCCCTTGTTGTGTTTGCGTTCTCTCTCTCTTCTTAACACCGCCACAAGTCCGCAAGCGCATGCAGCCACCAGCCTCTTTCTGCATCAAATCACTCAAGCCCTTCGTAACAGCCTCAAAAGAAGTCGCAGCGGCAGCAGCCACCAGCCTGTTCCGGCACCAAATCCCCAGCAGTTGGACAGCTTAAAAATTCTAATACTTAATACAAATTCAGACACTTCTAGAGAGAATCCACTTGTTAATCAGACAAGTTTTCAGTAAACTGTAAGGTGTAGCGGAAATCGATAATCGTTCCGGTTCCGACCGGAACCTTTTTTTTTTTTTTTTTTTTTTTTTCAAGGTTCCAGAAAGTTCCGGTTCCGGCCGAAACCAAAAAATTCTGGTTCGGTACATCCCTAATATATACCTTATAATATATATATATATATATATATATATATATATATATATATATATAATATATATATATATTATATATATATATACTATATATATTATATATATATAATATATATATATATTACAGATGGGCCAGGAACTAAGTAGTTCAACTGTCGGTTCTTTTTGGAGCGAGGAACGGAACGACCATACCAAATTTAAAAAATGGAACGTAAAGAACGTATAAAAAAACGACCACCAAACTTTTCCATAAAAAAGGCGCGAAAAATCCCGTTCCTTGTTCCAGTTTATCATAACGATATATATATATATATATATATATATATATATAATATATTATATATATATATATATATATATATATATATATATATATATATATATATATATATATACTATATATATATATCCCTAAATATATATATATATATATAATTTCTCAAATAA
The DNA here is from genome assembly GCA_015478945.1 of Trachelipus rathkii. Taxonomy (NCBI): domain Eukaryota; kingdom Metazoa; phylum Arthropoda; class Malacostraca; order Isopoda; family Trachelipodidae; genus Trachelipus; species Trachelipus rathkii. The sequence continues at coordinate 16,168 of JABUQX010087555.1, forward strand.
GAAATAGCTCGTAATACATTACAACCGTACTTTTTAAGACCAACTCTTAACATGTTTAAACCCGTTTCAACCTGCGACGTCGACAGAAAGTCGGCATTAAAGGGCTTTGACAGTCGGAACTCAGTAGACCACAGGCAGCTGCCAAAGTGTTAAAACGATATTAGGAAGGAATAAATTTATATATTTTTAGTTAGTTAAAACGGAAAGTTCTCCGTCACATAAATCTCAGCCACCTGATTTAATTAAAGACGGTTTCAAAAAATAGCTAGGGAATATCACCTATTATTACTTCCTGAAAATGTTTTTCAATTATCGATAAAACTGGCAGTGTTAAAACTTCAAAGCTAATTGCGACCTTAGAAAACCAAAAATATCCTCAGTGGCGAATTAATGTAAAAGTAAAACCACTCATGGAACGAGGAATTTACGTGAACGACCACAAACACGTTTTGGAACGACCAATTCAATTTTCAAAGAGGAGCGATGGAACGGAACGGCTAGTGTTTTTTTTAAAGAGGAACGATGAACGGGAACGACCATCATTTTTGTGGAACGATGCCCATCTGTATGTATATATATATATATATATAATATATATATATATATATATATATATATATATATATATATATATATATATATATATATATATATATATATAATAATATATAATATATATATAAATAATAACTATATTATTATCAGAGGCTGGGCGTTTGCGCCACGAGTTGGCGCCTATGGCGCACTACAATTTTGTAGGCCGGGCAAACAATTTAAAGGCCGGACCTTGCAAAGGGCGCACAGACCTCTCTGCGCCTATGAAACAAGGAACAAAAAGCAATTTTTTTTATCCCTTAAAAAGTTGAATTAGAAATCGGTTGGCAAATTTGTTATTAAGGTTACATATGTTAAAAAGATTTATAATCTTTATATAATATATATATATATATATATATATATATATATATATATATATTATTGATATACATATTTAACTATAATCTCAAATAAATATTACAAATTCAAATAAATATATAACTAAAGTTCAGTAGTTCCTTTAACCTACAAATAAATTGGAAACTATGGCTCTGAAAATTTAACCTTCTCACGGCTCCGTGCTGAAGCTCCTGGGGAAAACATGGACAAAACAATTAAAAGGAATGGGAGGGAGGAAGAAGGGACGTGTAGATTTAGTTTATGGTGTTTTTAATTACAAAAAATTAATAATGTGTTTTTTGCCTTCTTATAAAAGCCAATGCTTTTATTTATCGCACCTAAAGTTTACTTTGGGCAATAAATTTAGCAACGCCACCGGCCCGGCCGAAAATTCGCA
>JABUQX010087555.1:20000-27240 GCA_015478945.1 Trachelipus rathkii
ATAATATTTATATATTATATATAATTATAATATATATATATATGATTATATATATATATATATATATATATATTATATTATATATATATATAATATAATATATATATATATATATATATATATTATAATATATAATAATATATTATATATATATATATATATATATATAATATATATTAATGTTTGTTTAAAGTTTTATTATTACCTCCTTCTTCCTCCTACGTATGCACTTCGGGTAGGGCGGGACATGCATCGGAAATGAAAAGAAGTAGAAGAATATGAAGTCGAAAGAAAAGCCAGCCTTTATGCTCTATACTCTATTGAGTGCGAACTCGTCGCAGTCAGAAAATTCACCCCAGAACTTCACGGACAGCGAACGACCCTCACTATGGCATACCGTCAAGTGTCAGGGTTTATCCTGACCCCAGGTGGGTCCACAACCATATCCCTCCCATTCACTCCTATTATGCACTTTTATCTCGCTCTGCAAACTAACCTCTCTCCTTCAGATATTTTAGTTTCCAACGGACTCGATCCAACTTTTTCTTCGTCTCACAGCGGTCGATTTCCAACACACTCACCACCTATCATCCGCTTAACCAACCAACTGTCATTCATCTTTTCCATATGACAAACATCTCAACATACTTTTTCATTTATTCTCTCATTTACCCATTCTTTCACACACATAATCTCTATCGCTTATTCTGCATTTTATCAATTCTTTTTCACACCTAACACCCCTAAGATTGTCCCATCTGAACACGTTGAAACTTTTAGATTCTTATACTCTAATTCCGACCAGTCTCACTGCATACATTTACAAAGGTAACAACATATACCCTCATGTAGGACCTAGCGCACTCAAGACTTTAGTCTTTACGTCACCAACGATTTAATTGCAACAGCCACCTTCCTAACATTCCATGATCTATTACACTATGCAGATCATCTGTTCCCTTTCATCCAACATATATCCCAATAATATTTAAACTCAGAACTTGTTTATTTAAAATTTAAAATAACTTCACACCGAGGACTGTCTACTTACAACCATAACCTTACTCTTATCTCGTTTACTTTCAACCTCCTTTTACACCTGCCAAATCTCTCTTACCAACCCTCTCAACTCTCTCGATTCGCCACACAGAACACAAATCATCCGCATATAATAGGTAGGGCACTCTCCACTCTCACTCTCTTCCATTCTCCATCATTCTAACACCATCCCCTGTCACCCCCACCTGTAACTCTTTTATAACCCCATCCATATACAAATTGAATAACCAAGGAGAGATAACACATCCCTGCCTCACTTCGCTATTAATATTAAGCCAATCACTTTCGACTCCATTTATATAGCGCTTAACATAAAAAAAAAACATTTGAAATCCAAAAGTTTTTAGATAACGGTGGTTCTTTCACTAAGGTATAGAGATAAAAGGTGGAATCCGTGGCAAACTTTAAAGGTGCTGTGCACGGAAGAAAGTTTAATCTCTCTCTGATTTACACAAATACACAAAAAAAATTTAGAAGATGGAACATGATCCCTGTACACAACTCTATACAGACAATATATAAAAAAAAAATTAAACGGACACAACACACAGATTAAGAAAATGATACAAATATAAGCTAAGATAAATGAGTAATTATTTACCGAATTTTCTGGCAAACTTGGCCCTATAACTCGGATAATTTGAGGTGAAGTATCTGTTGAAGAATTTTCATCATCCATTTTATCATTTGGAATCCCCAAACGATCCTCTTCAATTGGAATTTTGTTTGAATTCTCACTTAAATCCATATCTACTTGGCTTAAAGAGGGGATAACTTCATCACTAGTTGGCCCTGATTGTTTTAAACAGCTCACAGATGAAGCAACATCCCTTTCTTTACTTTTTGTGACACTGTTTGAAAAGCGAATTCCAAGTGGATTTGCCTGTTCATACTTTGACAAAACATTTTGTGGTTTTGAGTAAGGAATAGGAGACAGATCGTTGTCATCTTCTGCAGAACAATCAACCTTACGGAGCTTTGGTCTTATATCCTCTTCCTCTTCTAGAAAAGCTTGATGAATTTTTTGTACAGGAGCAACCTTAGTAAATAATAATAATAATAATAATAATAATAATAATAATAATAATAATGATAATGATAATGATAATGATAATGATAATGATAATGATAATGATAATGATAATGATAATAATAATAATAATAATAATAATAATAATAATAATAATAATAATAATAATAATAATAATAATAATAATAATAAGTATATTTACCTTTTTAAAAAAACTTTTGTTCTTAGAAGATTGATCAAAAATATTTTTCTTTGACTCTGCAATGGAAAGGAATACATCCTGACATCATGTGACTTTGACCTTATAATAAGAGTTTCTGTAATTACTATTTAATAACCACTAATTTCTTACGAATGCACTTGAAATACGTAACTAATATAATCAATCTAATTTTAATTATCTTACTTAAAATAGGAGGAAGAGGGGGAAGCTTAAGAGGAGGAGAAAGTAACGACTCGGGAGGGGAAATAGGAGACTTGAGAGATGATATGGACGAGGAGGAAGGAGGAGGTGGATGAGTAATGGTCCATTAAAAATGAATAAATTATAGACCACTTTACTCAAGCGATCTTTACCACGTATTAGTAAACCAATCAGAAATGTAAGACTGCTCATTTTCTTCATTTCAACATTAATAATTTGGAGAAAAAAATATCAACAACTGCAAAATAAAGCAATACAATTTTATATGAACAAAAAAATTAACTAAAATTCGATTAAATATTCATAGGAATAAAATCTGAAAAAAAAAAATTGTTAAATTTAAATATTACTTTATTAATCATCTCAAATCAAAGCTGCGTTAAATCCATGGCAACTAATGTCTCAAAATTCTTCCACTCGATTTAAAAAAAAAAAAAAATCACCTACTACATTACAATTTGAAATTAATATAAAAATTACTTTCACATCTTCAACACGTCTCACGATAACTAAGGTTTTGCTTGTCAGTCACTGAAGAATACGAATATTAAAAGACTCTTTCAGGAATTTCTGGAACACCCAAAGGTCCGAGCTACATTTTACAAGCTTTCTTAGTTTGATTTCTTCATTACTTAATTTATTACTTCAATCTGATATATATATAATATATAGGTGTATTATATATATATATATATATATATATATTTATGTATCATATATATATTATATTTATATATATATTATATTATATTATATAATATATATAAGTATATTATATATATTATATAGGTTATATATATATATATATATATATATATATATATATATATATATATATCTATATATATATATTATATATAGTATATATATATATATATTAATATATATATATATATATATTAGTAGGTTATATTAATAGGTATAGGTATATATATATATATTTATATTATATAATTTATATATATATATATTAGTATTATTTATTATATAATTTATAGTATATATATATATATATATATATATATATATATTATATATATTTATATTATATATATAAATAATAATAAAATAATAATAATAATAACTAAAATATATAATAATAATATGAAAATAATAATCAATGAAATAATATAAGAAATAATTATAATTAATAATTAAATATAATATATATAATAATAATATAATATAAAATTAAAATTTAGAGGCATTTGCCGATAGGTCATATACGGCTCTCTCGTGGATTAAACATCCGCGATATTGCGTTCGCTGCGCCACGTCACGTAACGCCAGCGTTTGGTACTGATTGCTAGTTGCGTAGGGGGGGAGCAGCGTTCGGAGCGAGTTTATTGACATTACGCAGTCAGGACTTGGGTCACGACGGATGCCATAGAAAAGTGGCCTGCTGGATCATTCGATGAGCCGCTGTTACGGCCTGCCCAGTAGGGATAAAAAATGCGGAGTCTAGTCTCTTGCTGAGACAGAGAGTTAGTCTAAAGGCTCTCGTGTTGGTAGTTTTATTAAATTAATTATTATTATTTTATTAATTATTTGATTATTATAAATTATTGAGAGTTTTACAAAGAATAAACATTAAATGTTTGGTAAGTGGTGTATGCTCGTTTTTATTATATTATTTTTAGCCACTCTTATTAAGCTTGATTATTATTTTCGTTATCCAGGTTTTGAAAACTAGAAAACTAGAAGGTATTTTATGGTATAATATAAAAGTATGTTTACGATTATTTGTGAGATTAGTGTATATGAAGCTTAAGGGGCCGGAATTATATATATATTATATAATAGTAGTATTAATATTATATAATTATATATATATTATATATATTATATTATGATATTTATTATAGTATAATATAATATATATATATATATATGATATTATATAATACCTATATATATATACCTATATTATATATATAATATAATTATAGATATAGTTTTTATATATATATTATATATCTATAATATATTATATATATCAGTATTTATATATATATAGTATATTATGAATATTATTAATATATACCTATATATTATATATATATAATATATATTTTATTATATACTATGTATAATGATTATTTATATATATATTTATATATCTATATATATATATTATATATATTATATATATAATATAAGTAATATATATAATAGTAAATGTAAAGAAAGATTGAAGTGATTAGTTAGTAGGAAAAGTCAAACTAAGAAAGCTTTCGTAAAATGTGAGCTGACCTTTGGGTGTTCCAGAAAATTCCTGTAGAAAGTCTTTATATTCAGTATTTGAAACAATTTTATTACCAATTGCTATTATGTTTTAGATTTAAGTTTATATTCATAATTAAATAAAATTGTTAATTTTATATTTTTATATCTTTCTTTTTAAATTGTTATTCTACATGATTATTTTATTGTTTTTTTTTTTTTTGTTTTTTGTTGTTTTTTGTTTTTTTTTTTTTTTTTTTTGTTCTTATTTTATGGTTTTTGTATCTGACTGCTTTTATTTTTTTTGTGGTGTGAAGGATGTTTGCTTTGTTGTGTTTTTGTGATGTGTTTTGTTTTTTTGTGGTTTTGTTTTATTATTGTGTTTTGTTGGTGTTTGTGATTGAAAAGTTGTTCTATTGAGATGATTATAAGTTATAATTTAAGTTTACAACAGGAAAAGAAGAAAAAATTTCAATGAAGAAATAATAATGAATATAATGTGGATTTTAGTTAATTTATTTTTGTTCATTTAGAAATTGTATTTGTTATTGTTTTTTCCTCCAAAATTATTAATGTTGAAATTAATATATGGAGTGCGGTCTAAACAGTTTTCTGATTGGTTTTAACTAATACGTGGTAAAGATTCGCTGGAGTAAGTGGATCTATAATTTATTAATGGACCATTATTCATAGACCAGATTCCTCCTTCCTCCAAAGTCCATTCATTCTCAAATCTTCTTCCTGTTTCCCCTCCCTTAAATTCGTTTACTTCTCCTCATCTTAAGCTCCCTTTTCCTCCTATTTTAGTAAATAAGTAATTGTAGATTATGATTATATTAATGTACGTATTTTTCAAGTCCATTCGTAAGAAATTAGTGTTATTAAATAATAAAGATAACTCTTATTATAAAGGTCAAAGTCATGATGTCAGGGAATGTATAATTCCCTTTCCTTGCAGAATCAAAGAAAAATTTTTTGATCATCTTCTAAGACAGATTTTTAAAGGGGTATATATTACTTATTATTATTATTATTCATTATTATCCTTCCAAAGGACTTGTAAATATACCCTTCTGATTAATTAATCGTTATTATTTCATTATCTTGATCATTATCATTATTAGTATCATTATAGTTATGCCATTATCCATTATTGTTCATTATCAATGTATTATTATTAGTTATTATTATTATTATTATTATTATTATTAAGGTTATGTTACTAAGCTGTGTTGCTCACTGTACAATCTTCATCAGTTTTTTACTAGAAGGGAGAGCAGGATGCTGGAACCAAAGCTCGCAGGTTTGATTGTTCTGCAAGGTAAGATGGACAGTTGTCTCCTATTCCATTACTCAAAGATCAAAAAAACGTTTTGGTCAAGTATGAAGGCAATAATACCACGTTTGGAATTCGCCTTTGCTTCAAAAAGTGTCAACAAAAAGCGTAGAAAGGGATGTTGCTGTCTTCATCTGTGAGCTGTGGTAAAACATCAGGGCCAACTAGTGATGAAGTTATCTCCTCCTTAAGCCAAGTAGATATGGATTTAAGTGAGAATTCAAACAAAATTCCAATTGAAGAAGATCGTTTGGGGATTCCAAATGATAAAATGGATGATGAAAATTCTTCAACAGATTCTTCGCCTCAAATTATCCGAGTTATAGGGCCAAGTTTGCCAGAAAATTCGGTAAATATTTACTCATATATCTTAGTTTATATTTGTATCATTTTCTTAATCTGTGTGTTGTGTCCGTTTAATTTTTTTTTATATAATGTCTGTATAGAATTGTACAGGGATCATGTTCCATCTTTTACATTTTTTTTGGTGTATTTGTGTAAATCAAAGAGAGATTAAACTTTCTTCCGCACACAGCACCTTTAAAGTTTACCACGGATTCCACCTTTTATCTCTATACCTTAGTGAAAGAACCACCGTTATCTAAAAACTTTTGGATTTCAATTTTGTTTTGTTTTTTTGTTTATGTTTAAGGCCAAGAATGGAAGTTGAAAGTGATTGGCTTAATATTAATAGCGAAGTGAGGCAGGGATCTGTTATGTCTCCTTGGTTATTCAATTTGTATATGGATGGGGTTATGAAAGAGTTACAGGTGGGGGTGACAGGGGATGGTGTTGATGATGGAGATGGAGGAGTGAGAGTGGAGAGTGCCTACCTATTATATGCGGAGAGATGTGGTTCTGTGTGGCGAATCTGAAAGAGAGTTTGACGAGGTTTGTGGGTAGAGGGATTTTGGAGGGTGTGTAAGAAAGGAGGGGTTTGAAAGTAACGTAGAGGAAGAGTAAGGTTATGGTTGTGGATGAGAACAGTGTTTTTGTGTGAATTATTTTTAAATGTTTAAATAAACAAGTGTTTGGAGTAGCAATTGGATTTGTTGGATGAAAAAGGGAACGATGGATGACAGAGCTGTAGTAGGGAAGTGGTTTGTGAATGAGGAAGTGGCTTTGGTGCAATTAAATCGTGGTGGACGTAAAGGGACTAAGTTTGAGT
>JABUQX010087556.1:0-10000 GCA_015478945.1 Trachelipus rathkii
TTCTAGTACTTTGAACAATGGGTTCTAAAGATGCCAAAAAGACACCGATTATCGGAAAAAAATATCGATATTTCGTCAGAATCTGTTAAACTCAACTATTACCAAAACTTATCATAACCTAAACTTAAGTCCTTAAACGAAAAAATAAACGAAAAAAAAAGAAAAAAAAAATTTGGAGATTGATTAATTTATATATGAGAGAGGTTTGGCAATTACTGCTTAGTACCGTACTTTTACATGGGGACGAGATATTATAGGAAAACCAATTATCTAGAAAAAATATCCATATTTCTTCAGATTCTGTGAACTCCAACTACTACCCTGATATCAAACACTCAAGTTTGTTAGTAGCTACATATTGTTGATCTATTTCAAAACAAACTTTCATGAGATAATTTATAATGCTTATTCCGCGGGAAGAATAAAATGTGTTACATTTATTTGAGGATTTGTGTTGGTACCAACATTATAATAGCAGTTTTAGTGGTTTGTGAGCGAGAGGTTGCTAACTCACAATTGGCCATGGATTAGGGTTCATTCCAACTTTTTAAATCTTGGTTGAAGAAGGGTTATCTCCCTGCATCCCCAGATTTTCCCCAGATTTTCATAACCGTTTACGGAAGGATGCATGGAGGACAGAGTTAGCTTACTCACAAGCTATCATTTATTATTTTGTTTATTCATAATATTATAAGATAATTTATATCTGTATGTCGAATAGGGAAATTAGAGGTATTATTTAGAATTAAGCTAAAAAAGCAATTACTATCCTATAAGATTTAACATTGGCAGCCAAACTTTTGGTCAATAAATAACAAAGTAAAGCATACTATTGCTACCAAATATAATGAATATAATTGAATCACGGTGTATTATACACTATAGTTACCTAACCTGCTACGATAACTAAAGGTATCACAGGTCTCGGGCACCTTGCAAAGACACTATTACGCCACACCTTACTCATGCTACTCTCTTATTTTCTTAATATATATGTTATCTGCGTAATTATTCTTTACTCATTTTTTTTCTAATTTCTTTATATATATTTTATCATGTTTCGAAAGTAATTAACTTAAAGCTATTGATGAGATGAGTTAGACCTATATATGTGTTTTTGGAGATAGGATCGATGTACACCAGATTAGTGTATTTTTTATATCTTCATTAATATATATCAACTCATGTTAATTACTTTTATTATATCTATTGAAATTTTATATTTTAATTTTCCAAAATTATTGTAATGTTAAATTGTACATATATTGGTGTATTGGACTATTCCTTATAACGGTTAGTTCCTTGCACAACTAAATTTTTCTTTATATTGCCTGCAAAACAAGTTCTCGATAGTTGATACCAATGCATTCATTATTGACTTGTTCTATTACAGTCCTTATTTTTATAGGTTTTCATCTACTCGTGTCCTATCGGTGCTTTTAATAAATATATTATAATATATTAATTAAATAATTAATACTATTCATATATATATATTTTATATTATATATTATTATTTATATATAATATATTAATATATTAATAATATTAATATTATTAATATATATGGAGAAAAAGATTTAACCCATTCCAGGAGACTCTGGTTGTTAGTAGAATATATACCTGAAGCCCGTATGACGTATTATATTATCAATAGTTACCAACGTCAGACTCTTCATATATAATATGGAGGTCACGTTTGTAACTGTGTACGTTACAGAGTTGCATAATTTTACGCTTGTCGTCAGATATATTTATAATATTATTATTATATAATAATTATATATATTATATATATATATATAATATATATATATATATATATATATATATATTATATATATTATATATATTATATATATTATATATTATATATATTATATTAATATATATATATTATAATATTATTATATATATATATATATATTAATATATATATTATATATATATATTTTATATAATATATTATATATATATATATAATATATATATATATATATAATATATATATATATATATATATATATAATATATATATATTATATAATATATTATATATAATATATCATATATATATAATATACTATCATATTATATATTATATATATAATATATATATTATATATTATAATATAATATAATATAATTAAAATTTATAATATATATATATATTAAATATATATATCAATATTAATGGTATTTTAGAAGTTTCAAAATAACCTATGGCCCTCCGAGATTTCGTTAAGGTGAGTTTCGCTTTGTCTAAGGTAAGATACAATGAAGTTTATATATTTTTTTTTTATTTTTTTTTTATTTTTTTTATTTATTTTATTTTTTGATTTTTTGTTTTTATTTTTTTATCAGATATCATAGCTACCACTTTATATATACATACGTGAGTCATTAGGGCCTCATTCTCATATAAGGAGGGGGCGGTAAAATATAAAACATTAAAAAACCCGATCCACAATCCCCCCAGATTCTCATTAGGATCTGTCTTAAAGATCTATTCTATTAGCGGTGGAGTCGCCGAAATCGTGAGTTCTTTGTTAAATGGACGAAATGGAAGATTGAGATCACTATAAGTTATTGGAAAAATTCATGAGAGATTTAGCATAGGAGTTCTCATGCGAGGGAAGTATAAGTTAGCCATACGGATAAGAAAGGAGAGTCACCCCACGGACGAGAACAAGTTCTCGGGGTTCGCACACGACCATAGTCAGGGCAGAATTCGAGTCTTCGCCGAGGACCGCAAGGCATTCCCTATAGGGTGCTAACGAGGAGCGGGCACCGGGCAAGAGGCTAAGGAGCAATCGCTGAGCAGGAGTCGAGGATCGCTCCCCGATCGCGGGCCGCTCAGTCACTCTGATCTTTGTGAGTGGATGGAGAATAGGGATACGCAGCGCGCAGATGTTTTTCACCGCGTCCGCAGAGTAGAGGGTCAAGAGAATTTGAAAGTAGGGGACACCGTCTACACGTGGTAGTCTATTGCTTAACGCTCCTCTCTCAGATCAACCCATATCCATAGACCCCAGGATGTAGCCGGAGCTCCCCGTCAAATGTGAGAACAGTACTCCAACAAGGGCGAATAGGCCCTTATATAACTGGAGTAGCTGGCAAAGGAAAAAATTCCCGCAACCTGAACAGAACTCCCAGCTTCTTTGAGGCCACCTTAGAAACCATAGAAATATGAGGTTTCCAAGTATAATTTATGTTTATGTTAAGACCAAGATGTTTATGTTTATTCACAGGAGAGACGTTAGAGCGGTCGAAGGAAATTGGAAAGGTCGGAGGTGTTTTTTCGAAGAGGAAGATGTGAAGAAGGTTTAGTTTTAAAGAGTCTGAAATTTTACAAGGTTGCCGGCGACCATACCGGGAATCCTATCCAGATCGCCAAGAAATAGAATCGGAAAAGCTGAAGACGAGAGGCAACTCTAGAAGCAAAAGAGGGAATAGATTTTGAAATGAGTTGAAGAATGGAGCGTTGAAGTCATCGGCATAAGAGTGACCAGAGTTGGAAGTACAGGCTGAGAGATCGCTTGACATGAAAAGTAAGGAATAAAGTTGAGAAGAAACAGACACCATTGCGGAACACCAAAGTTATACAGGAAAGGAGGAGAGGACGCTTCCATCAACAAGTGCTGATACTAGAGCGATCAGAGAGAAAACTTTACAAGACAAGAGTATGCAAAGAGAAGGAGAAAACCCAAAGGAAGGGAAGGATCGCAGTGACGCGTGCCAAACCCGGTCCAAAGCTTTGGATATTGTCAAGCGCCAACACGCAAGACTCCTTATAGTCTTTAAGGGCAGAGACTATCATATAAGTGAGACATTAAAGCATGTCACCAATTGACCTCGAACGACGAAAGCAATACTGGGTGATCTGAAAGAAGGGAATGAGACTCCAGATGATCCAGGAACTGAGAGAGATTAAGAATGAGTTTCAAAGATTTTAGATAGAATACCAGGTAATAGCTATAGGGCGATAGTTAGAAGAATCAAGAGAGGCTACCTTTTTTCGGGATCGATTGGGGACACATGCGCGCTTCCAGCATTGAGGAAAGTATTAGTATTACAAGACATAGAGAGTAGAGTTTAACGATTAGGGAGAGCGTCAGCTCAAAAGCACACTCGCCAACAAAACACGGGAGGTATATGCCCATGGCTCCGCCGCCACCTAGCCCTTCCTCCGCACATTGTTCATCGGCTCGCCCCTTAAGGAGTGAAAAACTCAGGACACTCACTTCTAATGCAGAACGGAGGGGAGGCTCGTTTTGACTCACTGGTTGTCCGAGTACATAATGACTAAGGCCGTAAGCTTCTATACTGAGAGAGCCTGAGAGGAGCAAGCGCATGAGAAGAGGAGAACTGTACGCCAGAAATCTGCACAACGAGAGGTGAGATATATGTATGAGCTCTAAACAAGAGAGAGGACGATCGTATAAGTAAGGATGCGTGCCTTATCGATCTTTTAAAGAAGTATAGAGAAGAGTTAGTTCATAGAGTAAAATACGCCAGAGCGAATTAAGGGAGGAGGAGGATCAGATTTTACTAATAAAAGTTGTTTAAGATAGATATGTTTTTATGGCAAGGGGCACCAGAAATTATTTATGCAGTAGGAGAACCAAACAGGTTGTCTAGTCACTTTTTAAACTTTTTAGTAAAAGTATAACGCTTAACCCTGACGTAATAATATCCCCTGCTAACTATGAAACAGATTAAAAAGAGTGTTTAGGTATAGAACTGAAAAGAGTTTTTCCATGAGCCTAAGTAATGCCGCAATATGTTTCTCTCCTGAATGGCGCCGAGATTAATACAAAGCCTTCCATGCGTACTCATGAATTAATTTGGGGAGAGAAAAGATAGATAGTTGAAGATGGATAAAGTAAACTGCTCATCCCTAATCAGTATGATTACGCCCCCCACCTTTTCAGCGGGCCGAAGCATCCCCAGGAGTCAAAAGCAGGATTCATCTTCCAAGAGTAGTTGCCAAAAACAAATCATTCATAATGCACCCCCATTAGCCCGATTTAAAAGGTGCCTAGATAATATGTATACGTTTAGGGCATTGGAGGAGCTGCTAGGATGAAAAAAGTTATTTAATATAGTTAATAGTAAAGCTATATTAGATTGTGGTGCATTATAATTAGAGTTATATCCTAAATAGGAGGAGAAATATTGGTGTATTTATAACGACAGAGATAGTGGTGTAAAACAATATAAAGTCAATGCGTATATATCTAACGAATTGGTTGCGACGGATTCTGGAATATGTATAGGTTCCATAATTAACTGTTCCAGATCGTTGAGAATGCTGAATGTTTGGCCTCCTCCCCACCCTGCATCAATACATGTGCTAGTATGATGTGAGCTCTGACCGGAGCTCTAAGACTAGATTGTATAGATGACGTTTGTATGTATGAATCATACCTAAATAGCTTTTTAGGACTCGCGGCAATTCTAGTCTTATAATGGATGGAAGGAAGTCAGAATAAAGTGTAATTCTCATTTTGCCATGGCCTCCTTTAGAGATTAATGTAAAGTAATGAGACATTAACAAGAATCTAGTAGTATTAATATTCTCGCTTTCATACAATTTTAGCTAGTGAAAGTGAGCAGTATACCAGAAATCACAAGAGTTACATGAGTAGTAGCTAGGAGTGAGACAGTGATTTTCGTAGCCACAGATTCCGAAGTTGGGAGATTTCAAGGAATTCTCGAGAAGTGTTACAGAGTGTTTATGTTTATATAGCCACAACAGACTTCACCATTTAGTCGGAAATTAATAGAAAAAAGTTATAGTTAGAGATATTAAGTTTATTTGAAAATGAATCCTTGGCCAAGCTGGTCTCAGACAGTTAATAAAATGGTTTAGTTTGAAAGTTTAGACGGACGTTGGCAAAGTCAATTGAAAACCCCCGCCTGCGCCCACCCCTACATTCCACTTCGACCAGTCATTCAATCAGCCAGTCGCACAAACAAAACAGCAACTGCAAACTCTTGTCACAATACAATCGAAAAGTCATACAATATAATACTAATATGAGAGAGTTAGCATATTAAAACCTTAAAATGCTTTATTATATAAAATATTATTCAAAAAAAGAACAAAAGTAAAAAAAAAAAAAAAAAAAAATTAAACGAAATTATATCTTTCATCATTAACAAAAATTTTAAAGAAAAAATGAAAATTGAAAATAATAAATAAATACGATAATCTAAAACTTTGCTTAAAATCCTAAAACGGCGAGAGACAACTGGCAACTTCGACACTTGCAGACATTAAACTATCAAATACTAAAAAAAATTAATTAATAAATAAACATTAAAAAAAAAAAAAGCAAAGAGCAACACAACAAAACCAAAGACATAAAATATTATAGCCTTGATTAAAAGGAAAAACTCAAAAACATCAAAAAACCGAATTGGCAAAATTAAAACACTCGGAAGCACCATCTATCTCACACGTCTACACAGAACAAGCGTCAACTATCAACTGTATCAACTATCACTATAGGCTTTGAGTTGTCATTATATACAAAAGTCGTTTAATTAAAGTAAGAAAAATTATTATTGACAGTAATAAAAAGATCAGTTTAAAAGTCTTTTGAAAGCTTCATACTCTTAAAATACTATATATTAGTGTTGATAGTTGACGCTTGTTCTGTGTAGAAGTGTGAGATAGTGCTTCCGAGTGTTTTAATTTTGCCAATTCAGTTTTTTGATGTTTTTGAGTTTTTCTTTTAATCAAGCCTAATTTTAATTAAATGTCTTTGGTTTTGTTGTGTTGCCCTTTGCTTTTTTTTGTTTTTAATTTTTTTTTATTAGTTAAAGTGTTAATAGTAATTTGATAGTTAATGTCTGCAAGTGTCGAAGTTGCCAGTGTGTCTCTCGGCGCCTTATTTTTAATTAAAGTATTTTATATTTATTTATTTATTTATTTATTTATTTATTTTTTCCTTTAAATTTTTGTTTTATAGTTTAATGTTTATTATTGGATATGTTTTTTTTTACTTGTGTTCTTTATTGGATAATATTTTATATGATAAAGCATTTTAAGGTTTTAATGTGTAACTCTCACATATTAGTTTATTATATTGTATGACTTTCGATTGTATTTTGTACAAGAGTTTGAGTGTGTTTGTTTGTGTGACTGGCTGATTAAATGATTGGTGGAAGTGGATGCAGGGGTGGCGCGGGCGGGGGTTTTCAGTTGACTGTGGAATATCACCTCTCTAACTCTCAACCTAACATTTTATTACTGTCTGAGACCCAGCTGGCCAGGGATTCATTTTCAAATAAACTTAATATCTCTAACTATAACTTTTTCTATAATTTCCGACTAAATGGTGGAGTCTGTGCCTATATAAACATAAACACTCCTGTAACACGTCTCGAGAATCTTGAATCTCCTAACTTCGATGTTCTGTGGCTAAAAATCTTTCTCCCTACTACTATCATTATCTTGTGTTTCTGCTACTGCTCCCCTAATGGAACAGATTTTCACGTTCTTTTTGACTATCTTACTACTTCTCATGAGACTGTTACTTCTTCCCATCCAAAATGCTGAGGTCCTCTATTTGGGGATTTCAAACGTACCATCACACTGAGTGGTTGGGCTCCTCTCACCCTGATGCAGGTGGGAGGAGGCCAAAACATTCATACATTCTCAACGAATCTGGAAACAGTTAATAAGGAACCTTACATATTCCAGATCGTTCCTAACCAATTCTTGGAAAAAATAACCGGGGCCCTTGACTTATGTTTCACCACTATCCTCAATATAAATACACCATTTCTCCTCCTATTGGTAACTCTGACACAATATTGCAGCTTCTTAATTATAAGACTTTTTCTCCCACAGCTCTTCATGCCCTACACGTAATTTCTGGCACTTTAATCGGCATTTGGGGGGCATTGAGTTGTTTTTGCAAACTACTCTTGGAATGAATCCTGCTTTGACTCTGGGAATGCTTCTGGTCGCCGCTGAAAAGGTGGGAGGGCGTAATCCCTGATGGGATGAGCAGGTTCATTCCTCTTCAACTAATCTTTCTCTCCCCAAATTCATGGTTCGATGGAGCTTGTTCTCGCGCCAATCAGGAGAGAGACATTGCGATCGGCCATGGGGGGGGGGGGGGGGGAAAAAAAACTTTTTCTTCCCCCCGGTTTTTTCCCCCTGCCTAACACTCTTTTAATTTGTGTTTCATAGTTGCAGGGATATTATTCGTCAGGCTAAGGCGTAAACTTTTACTAAAAGAAAGTGCGACAACCTGTTTTGTTCTTCTCTTACTGATAAAAAATTTCTGGCCCCTTGCCAAAACATCTCTCACAACTTTTGTAAATCTGCCTTTCCTCCTTATTCGCTCTGGCGATTCTGTTGCTAACTCTCCTTGCTGATACAGTCCTTCTGAAAAGGCCTCCTTTTTTTCATCTAATTCTACCCTGGACGATCTGGCATCCCTCCTCCTATCCTTCTCCTACTCAGGTTTTCCCCAGTCTTTACCTGTAATTACAACATGATCGTCTGCCATGGGATCCTGAGTTCTATGAACGTCAGGAAGGCTAATGGCCCGGATGGCATTCCTCCCGCGGTTTTGAGGGAGTGTTGCTTTTGAGCTGACGCCTGTCCTCGTTCAACTCTACCTCTCTATGTCTTAATACTAATACTTTCCTCAATGCCTGGAAGCGCGCATGTGTCCAACCGATCCCGAAAAAAGGTGCCTCTCTGATTCTTCTAACTATCGACCTTATAGCTATCACCTGTATTCTATCTAAAAATCTTTGAAAACTCTTCTTAACTCTCATTTCCTCGGATCATCTGAAGTCTCATTCCTTTTTTCCCATCGCCAGTTATGGCTTTCGTCGTTTCGAGGTCAACTGGTGACATACTTTCTTTTCTTCACTGATTTATGGTCCTCTGCCCTTAGGGATCATGGGGGAGTCTTGCGGTGGCGCTCGACATATCCAAGGCCTTTGAACCGGGTTTGGCACGCGTCACTGCGCTCTAAGCTCCCTTCCTTTGGGTTTTCTCCTTCTCTTTGCATACTCTTGTCAAGTTTTCTCTCTGATCGGTTCATCTCATGTCTTGTTGCTGGAACGTCTTCTTCCCCTTTTCCTGTTAATTGTGGTGTTTCGCAAGGTTCTGTTCTATCTCCAACTCTTAATTCCTACTTTTCATCAACGATCTTCCTAGCTGCACTTCTAACTCTGTCACATCTTATGCAAGATGACTCAACTCTCCAATTCTTCAACTCATTTCAAAATTGCCTTCTATTTTGCATTTCTAGAGTTGCCTCTCTCCTTCAGCTTTCCGATTCTATTCTTGTAGATCTGTATGGCATTTCCTGGTAGGGTAGCGCAACCTTGTGATTTTTAATTTTTTAAAAACTAAACTTCTCAACATCTCCCTCTCAAAAAACACCTCCGACCTTTCCCATTTCCTTCGACGGCTCTAACGTTCCTCTCCTGTGATAACAATAAACATTCTTGGTCTTAACACTAAACAATAAATTGATCTTGGAAACCACATATTCTATGGTTTGCTAAGGTGGCCCTCAAAGAAGCTAGGGGAGCTTCTGTTCAGGTTGCGGGAATTTTTTCCTTTGCACAGCTAACTTCAGTTATATAAGGGCCTTATTTTCGCCCTTGTAAGGGTACTATATCACATTAGGGGGGGCTCCGGCTACACACCTTCTATTGGATATGTTGATTCTAAAGCTAAGAGACCAATTAACTGTCTCCTACTTTCAAATTCTCTTGACCCTCTATTCTCTGCGACGTAACGTTGGCGCTCTATCCTTTTCTATAGGTACTCACGGCGGCAGACTGGGGGAGTTAATGTATTAAAGATATCTGATGTATTGACTCATGGCCTCGTAGCACAAGGGATGCCTTGCTCTCGCATGAAATTCTGCATGAGTATTGCGAACTCCCAGACTTGTTCGTTGTGGTGCCTCTTTCTTTCCCAGCTACTGTTCTGTGGAACTTTTGGCCTTCTTCT
>JABUQX010087556.1:12500-31514 GCA_015478945.1 Trachelipus rathkii
CTCGAGCCCCCTAATGGAATTATATGTTTCCTTGAACTTCAATTTTTAGGGGGCTCGAGCCGATGGGGGACAGAGGGGGGGACGAAGTCCCCCCCGTCGTCCACCTAGAGGCCGAGAGACCCCGACTCTTGATATCTATGCGGTCTAACTCTGAGGTATCGTTAGTTTAAATTCATAAAACGACTTTACATATAATAAGCTTTGTACGCTGATTCCAAATATGTAATTAGTTTTTCCGTAAGTTTAATACTTTTCGAGATAACTCTCCTGGCCCTTTTATGGAATTATGGCTTATATATATATATATATATATATATATATAATATATATATATATATATATTATATATATATATATATATATATATATATATATATATATATATATATATATATATATTATAATAATAATAATAATAATAATAATAATAATAATAATAATAATAATAATAATAATAATAAGTTAGGACAGGTTACATAGATTTAAATAAATAATTATGATTTGCTGTGAAGCTTTTTATTGCAAAAGAAGTTTTCTTTTCACTTTTATCAAATAAAATTGTGTTGTTAGGCTATTAGATATCATTAGTAGCGGTTTAAGCATGGCTTTGTCAAAGGCTTTGTGTTTTAGTGCTGCCGAAAATTAAAAATTTGACAACAGTGTTTCATAGGTATAGCAACAAATCGATTGATTTTTCTAAAAAATCGATTTTTTAAGAATCTGTTAAACTCAACTATTACCAATATATAAATTATTATTTAAAATTCTCCCAACTAATAAAGTCTCAAAATAAGCCTACTCCAAAACAATACGCCTGGAAACTATCGAAAAATATGGCAAGTAAAAATTAAACCTTATATCTTCAATATTAGATATGGTTCTACATCTGCTATAAATAGAGGTAGTAAAATGAAAGAAATGTTTTCATAATGTTGCTAATGAGCAAGCTCTATAATAATGTCAGACTTTTAATTGAATATTTTGCAAAGTTTTGGATCCTTTTATTTAAAAAGGATATTTCATGGGAGCAGTTTGTCATAGGCAGTAGGATATACCTATTAGAATGATCTGTGGTTCTGCAAATAAGAGCTCTGAGATTGAAGGAACTGGGTATATTTTTAGTAGAAAGATTTCTTACAGGATAAACCTATAGTTTAAAGGAATTTTTGGTATTTATAAAATATACCTAATTAATATTTATAAAATTTAAACAAAATACAGATCAGATGGTCAGAAAGCCATTTTAGTAAATTTTCATTCATATATAAATTCATAAATTGTATTTACAGAAATATGTCACAATTTAAATAACCAGATATCCTCTTAAGATTAATACCTATATAGTGTATATAAAAAAAAGTTATAAGATTGCAGGGAATTGGCATGTTATTTCTTAGAAACATTTTTATTATACTTCATTTTTTTAATTTCTAAATCTGAAAACTCTAAGTATCATTTTTTGGGGGGGGGGGGCAAAGAGGAGACCAAATAAATAAACAAGGATCCAGATCGTTTTAGGAAAACTTTAAAAATGGTGCATTTTAATATTTTACAAGGCCTTAAACTTAATTTGAAATGTAAACCTTGGATATAAAAAATTTTATTCGACAGTGATATAGATGAAATTAAACTTTAATTTAAAAAGATTAAAGAAATATTATATTAAAACTATAGCGTCGGGCGGGGTGACGTGGACCACTTTAGGTATAACTTGGTCTCCCGACTCTCCCCTAATGCACTTTTTGGAAAATTTTTTTTTTTGTAAATCACGGCCCTATAGTCGGGCAAAAGCACACAAAAAAATAATATGCAATTCTTCTAATAATAAAGTTTTTAAAAGTTTCTGATAATTAACTAAAAATATTGCTGACGTGGAGTCGGGTGAAGCGACCACATTGAGGGGTGACTCGGACCATCATCTATTTAAATTCGTCTTTTACGTATAATTTCAATTTTATATTTTTAAATTTTTACTTAATATAATAATTCATTTATCATATTAAATTCGTATAAAAATGTCAATACATGAATAAATAAAATACGAATATAAATAAGGTGGTCCGATTCACCCCTCTCCGCCCAAAAATTTTGACACTTTTTTGAACTCGTTTTTTTTATTAAAATTTCATTTTTTTAAAAAATTTTCACTTAATATAAGTAACTTTTTATTACATTTAAATTAATTATACGTAATAAAAATGTCAATAATAATACGTAAAATACGAAAAACAATGGTGGTTCGAGTCACCCCTTCCATCAATTTTTATGGCGGGGGTGAAATCGGACCAAGTTTAGGCCCCGTTTTTTTTGCACTAATACTGCTTTGGATCAACAAATTTACTGTTGGCAGTTTAAAGCTAACATACTCGAGTGTACACACTGAAAAAATAATTAAATCGATTCCACAATTTTTCAATTTTATAAATACGAAGTTAAAAAAACTCCATTTTTCAAAAAGTAAAGTTTATTGAAGGAATTTTGTACCCTAATTTCTAACATTTTTTAAGAAAATATAAAACTTTCTAGAATAAAAGAAGACTCTAAATAAAGATTTTTAGTACTTACGCGTGGATATTGAATGAAGCGATTTTTTTTTTTTTTTATTATTATTTTTTATTTTATTTGAGTGGACCTGAGATCACCCTGCCTAAAGAGGCGGGCCTGGTCACCCCGCCCGACGCTAATATATATATATATATATATAGATATATATAATATTAATATATATATAATATATATATATATAGTATATATATATTATATATATATCATATATATATATATATATATCAATATCCACTCTATTTTATAGATGAAAGAATATTCTTTTTTGCTGGTTTTGTTTTCAGTTTTTGTATATTCTTGTCAGGCAAAAATCAAACACAGTTAAATTCTTTGCCTATATAGTTTTGCAAATTGGGTGTTTAAATTTATTATGACTATCTCTTATTATATACCATGCTTTTAAAAATTTTATTAGCATGGCAGATTATAAATTTTGTCATAAGCAATATATAAATTAAGGCAATTATTAGCATTTGCGTTAAAAAAATTTGACAAATGTTGTATTTAGAAATTTAAACAACAAAAAGGCATATGATGATAGTAAAATCAATGAAATCTAACAGAACTGGCTGATAAAGCATGAAAGTGATATTAAAAGATCCGCGGTGATTTTTTTCCATAATCTTGAATTTACCAAACAAAAAATACAATTTTGATAAATGGTAATAGAATCATGTTTATATTCTGTTTTGACAATTTGAAAAAAAAAAAAAATTTAGCTAAAATTGCAATTGATTTGATAAATATTTTGTGCTAGAAATTAATGTTGATAAAACTTAAGTGAACCCTAAATATTTGGTAATTTTGTTTTAATTTCTTTAAAAAAAAAAGTGTAATTTTGGATATTTGAGGGGATGAATTAAACATTTTTAAATTCTTCAATTTTACTAGGATGGGAAGACCAGTTATAATTTTTTATATTTTCTGTATTGCTTACTTACTGTGATAGACATTTGTGGTAATGTTCTAGATTAATTAATATCACTAAATAAAGGATTACAGTTTTATGGTGTGCAATTTCAGAATATTCTATTACTTGCAGTACAGATATAAAACTACCTACCTTTCCAGGTTGTTTATTGAAGTTTTTGATTAAAGATTATTAGTTTCAAGAGGTATTAAATTTGTCATTATTTACTTGAAAAGAAAAAATCTTAATAATATTTAGTCACCTTGGTAATTCTTGTAATGTGTAGTATTTTTAATAATTTTTAATAAATTGATTTTATAATTTCTTAATTCTGATGATATTTGTATTAAAAAGAGGAATGTGAACTTGTTATACCATGTTCTTAAACATATTTTCATACTTTTATAGAAAGGCTTGTTATGTGATTGCTACTGAAGGTAGTTTATTGGTGTTTAAATGTTTCATTGAACCACTTGCAGTAAATAAGCTGTGCTGCTTGACAATTATTTTAATTAAATTTTAACTCTTGTAGCTTCCATATTTTATAGACTAATATATTTATTAATATATTTATAGCCCGCTTATCTTATTATATAAGAGTCTACAAGACCCCTTATTTTTGTTTTTTCTTCTTTTTTTTACTCATATTTTTGTATTAGTATTTAAAATGTTCATAATTTCCCATATGTTTCATAAATCATTATTCTTTCTATAGTATTTGACCTTAAAGTACTAAATGAAAACAAGATATTAATGTTTCTCCAAGTTTTATTATTAATTCCATTAAATATTCAATTGTATTTTGTAAATTATTAATTAACTTTTATTTATAAGTAATAATGATGATATTGATGTAGTAGGGGCCCATTCAAAGTAAAATCCTATAAAATAGTACATAGTTTTTAGTTAAAGTTATTGTTTAATCACTAAGCTATTTATTTTCATACAACATTTTGACAAAAAGCACAATACGGTACTTAACCACCCCTGTTGAACCATGTTTTTGAACTTATAACCTGCCTTTCAAATGGATAAAAAATACACCTTTAAAAATAAACATTGTCTGTGGAAAATTCTTGACTATTTTCATTTATAAAATAGGTTGATAGGAATTTTAGAGACTGTTGAGTTAATATTTACTATTGGTCTCGGCACAATTCCAATAAGAGATTTCAAACCAAACTTCAATGAGGAAGATTACTTTTCAAGTTAAATTTAGTGCGCTGATTGAGAAATTGTCAACCTTTTTTTGTTTTATGAAATTGAATATATGGTTTAAAAAACTATACAAATATTTGGGTGAAAGCAAGATTCAAATTTCAAATATAGGCCCTATTCTATAGTATAAGAGATAAACCTTCCTTTCTTTGACCTAAGACTAAGTTAGGTTAGAACCTACATAAAGCACTGAGACTAGGATAGGTAAGGTCGTATTAGGACATAGAAGGTTTCAAACTACTTTATTGATATTATCATCTTTATTATGAAAACTGCATTTGAAAGTAGAATGATAGGGCATAATTAAACCACAATCTAATACTAAAGTCAAAGCAAACTGGAATCGGCCATTCATAAATGCCTTACACATGACGTCATAATGCAGAATTTTTTTGAACTAAATTTAGTAAACAAAAGCCTTTATTAGGACCCTATTTCACAATGCGACAGGGGTAGATTATTTGAATTCTTTTGTTAATTTGATATAAAATATAATGATTAGTTAATAATTTTGTTTGCCCAATCTAAAGTTATAATTTTATTAATAATTTAATACTATTATATTTTTGAGCTTAAAAAAGCTTCAGAATTGGGTCAGATGACGCAGCTTGTCCTATCAATGGCGAAAATATATTGAATCATCATCAAATTCAAACTTTTTTGTTTAAATATGTTAAAACTGTGATTTTTGTTATCAACATAAAATTTTTGGAATTTATTAAGAAGTTTCAAAAATATTGGCAAATTTAGTGACAATTTTCTCATGCCTAGACTTGATTCTCATAACTTATTAGGCCTATTGAGCAGGAAATTTATAATTTTATTATAGAAAATAACATTTAATATGTTGCCTATTTGTTATCAATAATAAAATTTTATTAGAATTCCCTTTTAACAAGAATTTTAAAAGTCAACAATTAAGGACAATAATTTTGAGTTACAATCTAAAACATTTTACCTGAGGAATTTATCAAAACAACTCTCTAAATTTTTGTAAAAAATTGAATTAATTTATTTGGACTTCATTTAACATAAGGGGTTGCTATAAAATTGCCTATAAATTTTTTTATTTTTAAAAGCATCTGTAAGTAAATAGGTAAAGAAAAGAAATTTGGAACTTTATAACTTTTTCAGGCTCATTTACGTTTTTTTTTTTTTTTTTTTTTTCTGATGTGTTTTTGTAAAGATCATTTCAAACATTTCATATATAAGTTTCATGAAAATCGGTTCAGGCCACTATCATTGATATTTTCGTTCATAAACAAATGTTACAAATATGTAATTGGAGCCTATTATTTTATATTTATCTTTTTAAAAGCAACGTTTTCACCAATGAAAGTGTAAATACATTTATTTCTTAATGCTGGTAAAATAAATACATAAAAATAACCCATTTCTCCCACGACAGTATATATATATATATATATATATATATATATATATATATATATATATATATATATATATATATATATATACAATATATATATATATATATATATATATATATATATAAATATATATATATATATATATATATATATATATATATATATATATATATATATATATATATATATATACAGTAATATATATATATATATATATATATATATATATATATATATATATATAAATAATAATAAATATATATATATATATATATATATATATATATATATATATATATATATATATATATATATATATATATATATATATATATATATTTTATATATATAAATAATATAACCTAATATAATATATTTTAAGCTTTTTTATTTTCTTTCATTCAGTGTTGGTGTCTTATACTGGTTTCTACTATACTCTTGTTACAAAGCACAATCAAGTAAGGTGGTTTTCTTGACTTTGCGTTAACTATATTATTAGACTGTCATTAAACCTGTGTAGTAACTTTGAGGGAGTTTTCTAGAAAAGAAAATATTATTCTTAAATCTCATTTAAGATTTTTAGATCTATTCTTCGGGCATCGAACCTCATTATCCACAATTCAGAATTAAAATTTTATCCATATAGCTATATATATATATATATATATATATATATATATATATATATATATACTTATATATTTACATATATATATATCTTTCTCTATATATATATATATATATATATATATATATATATATATATATATATATATATATCAGGCTTGGGTTCAGGTACATTTTGTCAAGTACAAGTACAATTACAAGTACTCTAGAATTGTACAAGTACAAGTACTCTAGGGAATTTGTTCAAGTACAGTAGAAAGTACATGGTATCAAGTAAAAAAATACAAGCTTAAGTACTCTATGAGAAAACTTACACATATATATATATATATATATATATATATATATATATATATATATATATATATATATATATATATATATATAAATATATATATATATATATATATATATATATATATATATATATATATATAACATATATATATCATCATCATCATCATCATCATCACCCACATTTTTTCCCTAAGACTGGGAGTAAGGTGCGTAACATGCACCGAAAACAGAAAAGTAGTAAGAAGAAGAGATATAGGCAAGTCGAAAGAGAACAAACCTTACCTCCCCCTTAACACCTTTTAGTGAGGAACTCGTCGCAGTCAGAAAATCCACCTAGAGCTTCACGGGACCGCGAAGAACTCTCACTATGGCATCTCGTCAATGTGGGGTTCATCCACTTTGCCCAGGTGACTACATCACTTCCTCTCTAAAACCACCCATTCCTCCTAATGCATATTTCTTCTTGACTCTGACAAACTCACATTTCTCTCTTCCAGGACTTCCTTACTGACTCAATCCACTTTTTCTTCGGTCTCCCAGCCGCGTCGACTATCTTCCATCCTTTCCACCATGACCAACCCACTAAACCTATCTTCATTTATTCTCTCATTTACTCCTTTCTTCACACTACACAACTCTTTAATGCATTCATTCCCAATTTTATCAATTCGTCTCACACCTAACACACCTCTAAGATTGTCCATCTGAACACATTGTACTTTAGATCAATACCTCTTATTCCAGACCATAGTCTCACTACTATACATTAACACAGTTAACAACATACAACTCTTGTAAGACCCTTGCGCACTCAAGACTTAGTCCCTTTACATTCACCAACGATTTAATTGCACCAGCCACCTTCCTGCCATTCACAACTTTCCTACTACACTCTGCATCATCCATTCCCTTTTCATCCAACATTTATCTTAAATATTTAAACTCAGACACTTTTTCCAGCTGTTTACCATCTAACATAACTTCCCACCGAGGACTGTCCTCACTTACAACCATAACCTTGCTCTTATCTACTTTTACTTTCAAACCCCTCATTTTACACACCCTACCAAATCTCTCTACCAATCCTCTCAAACTCTCTTCATATTCGCCACACAAAACCAAATCATTCGCATATAATAGGTAGGGCAACCTCCACTCTCTTCCATTCTCCATCATTCTAACACCATTCCCTGCCACCCCCATCTCTAATTCTTTCCTAATCCCATCCATATACAAATTGAATAACCAAGAAGAGAGCACATCCCTGCCTCACTCCGCCATTAATATTAAAACAATCACTTTCAACTCCATTTATTCTTGCACATGCTTCACTATGGTCATAGATACTTTTGATTCCATTCAGAAGCTTAACACCTACCATAGAGCTTCCCTATTAATCCTATCGTACGCCTGTTGCAAATCCATAAAACCTAAATACAATTTATTCTTCTCCTCCCTCTTTCCCAATCATTTGTTTCAACTTAAAAATTGGATCCACACATCCTCTACCATTACTAAAGGCACCTTGTTCTTCATGCATCAGTCCTTCAGTCACTCGACGCACTCTTTCGACCAAAATATCAGCATATATCTTCCCTACAACACTCAATAAACTAATTCCCCTATAATACCTACAGTTACCTTATCCCACCTATCCTTATGTAAGAGTACTATTATTGCTCTCCTCCAATCCCTCGGAACTATACCCTCCATAAACGCTTTGTTACTCAACTTCCAAATCCAATCAGTCATAATCTCGCCTATACTTTTACTGGATTGACGACAAAATTTTATTCTTTCATTCATCATATTTTTAAAATCAACTTAATTAAAACTCTTATTGACAGGGGATACAAAATTCCGTCATCTTATGTTAATTTTACAAAAGAACTTGATTTCCTGAAAACATTATTTCTGATGAATGGGTTCCCAGAATTTATAATTAACTCAACTTTTCGAAAATTACTTTCAGCAAAATTTTAAGACAAATCCCAGGCTAAATTAACAGCTCCTAAGGATATTTTGTATATGAGGTTGCCTTTCTGGAAAAAATCAGTTACGAAATTCGACGTAAAATTAAAGTGGTTTTAAAAACAAACTTTACACAGTTTAAATTTAGATTTAGATTTTTGAGTGAAAACAAAATTGGGAAATATTTTAAACTTAAAGATAAACTCCCTTTACCTCTATGCTCATCAGTAATATATCATTACAATTGCGGTGACTTCGATGCCACCTACATAGGAAAGACAATACGAAGCCTTTCCATACATATTGATGAGCATAAAGGTATTTATTTCATTTAGAACTCTAGACTATTTACATCATCCCCCCCTATTCAGCTATAAAATGCTCATTCTCTTTAGGAAAACGACCATATACAGGATACGAATTTTGGAATATTGTCCCAAACTGAGGAACCCGATACTCAGTTGTTAGAATCTTTGTATATTTCGCATCTCAAACCGACCTTAAATGAAAATCTAAATTTTAAGTCTTTTAAAACTGGTGAGATTTTGTTTAAATAATGAACTCTTAACCACATAATATTTTAATCATTAATTTATCAATATGGTTTATTTATTTCAACTTCATATTATTTTAACTTTTAATTAATTTTCTATAATATTTTGTTTAAAATTTTATCGTTATATTGTAAGTTTTGAAAATGGGAAGAAGGATTCTTATCCGAAACTAGCCGGCTAATAAATAATTTAAAATTTTCAAATTCATTTTGATTATACTCGCCTATATATATATATATATATATATATATATATATATATATATATATATATATATATATATACTTTATATATATATATATATATATATATATATATATATATATATATATATATATATAATGACATACTTTATATTCGTAAATGGAAATTTATTTAGAATACATAAGAAATAATAATATCAATACATAGAAAAATGATGAAAAAAAAATATTGGCAAGTTAAAAATGCCAAAAGTACTTGCAAGTACTTTGCAAATTACAAAAGGCTCAAGTACAGGTACAAGTTACACTGGTTTTTGAAACTGCAAGTACAAGTACAAGTACTCCAAAATGTTCTAAGTCCAAGTACAAATACAAAAACTTTATTTGAACCCAAACTAATATATATATATATATATATATATATATATATATATATATATATATATATATATATATATATATATATATATATATATATATATATATATATATATATATATATATATATATATATATAAAACTTTTTCAGCCAGCAAACTTAAACTTAACCTTTCAAAATGTGAATTTTTTTGTGTTTATAAACATATCTTAATTATATTCTCAATAATGTCAATGATTGGAGGGCATAGACAAAACTCTTCTCATATTGCAAGAAAGAAAGTACAGGTAAACTTATTGTGATGTGTAATTATTATGTACAGCGTTTTTGTTTGAAATAAATAATTCTTAAGAATAATTAGGTTTAATTCTTGATATTTTTCTCAAGTTAATTATTTATTCATTAAACCAATATTTTCATGTAGAAACTGTTCATTTATTCTACAATAATTGTGTCAATTATTATTATTATTATTATTATTATTATTATTATTATTATTATTATTATTATTATTATTTTCAGATATCATTTGTTATAAGAGATGAGGTGGAGAAATTTCATAGGTCTTCTGTTAACTCCCTGCAGTATGATCCATATTTGCATAGACTGTATTCAGCAGGTAGAGATTCAATCATAAGGATATGGAACTGCAAAAATCAGAAAGATTCGTACACACAGTCTATGGAGCATCATACTGACTGGGTCAATGACATTGTTCTCTGCTGTGGGGGAAAAAATTGTAAGAATTTTATCTTTTTTAATGTTTCAAAGGTTTGTATTGATGTACATGTTTGTATTATGAAGTTTATTTGTTTTTAAGAAATAATGAAAAGTTATTGAAGTGAAGATCTTTAAATTAAGTCTTTCCAAAAAATTTTCCCAAGAACTTGAGGAAAAGATTAGAGACACTTAACAATGACAGATTTGTCTTCGATTTGGTCATTGTATTTGTTTCACTTGTAGATAACTACCTAACATGATTACAACTCGCTAATAAAATAAAAACTAAACACATTTGCTGTCTATTTACATGTCAAATCATTATTTTGATTATGACTAAAATGTGAATATGGTCATGAAATCTTAAGTTCTAATAGAACCTATTAACTAACCTTTGTCTTTATAAGTATTGGCATCAAATATATGGTTGATTCAAATAACAAACATTTTATTCTCACCCACTGATCTATCCCTTTTATTAGTAATGTACCTGGTTATCATCCCAAAAATTAACTGTAATGTTATTGGAAAAAAAACTTGCATTAAAACAATGCTTTTCTTAGTTTCTTTTATCCCTTTTTTTCTTTACCCTTTTCCAGTTCATAAGATCTGCTTCTATATTGTTGATATGAGAAGCGACTTGAAAACTTTAAACCATATCCCTTTAATGAAATATTTTCTTTGCAGAAAAGTCAGTTCTTTAAACCTTCTTCATAGTTCTTACTCTCATACCCATTTGTGTTATTAGTTACATGGAATAGATTCCATCATATTAATGTTTGCTCTCAGTTGATAGGGTTCATACCTGTGTGTACGGTATATATTTAAGGATTGCTACTATGGAATTTAACCTAACAAGTTGCATCCTTACTCATATAACTGGCATTACAATTTTTAATTACTAATATTGAAAATTAATTCTTTCATCATATTAATTCTTTTCATCACAAATTACCTACTGAACAATCTCTATCTTTCATTATTCATACAGTATAATAATTAAACATTATTGGAAAAGTCATTCTATATGAAATATCTTATTACTGAAATCAGTTACCATTCTTATTATCTTCCAAGAGTTATAACTAACCCATAAAAAATAGCAATTTACACAAATAAACACAATAAGCAGTAGTAGTTATCTAGTTGTAAATTAGGTAAATGATTATGAGAAGGTGAGATAGAAACCGAAAATGGTAAGCTGACAGAAATCTGTGTAGGCAAGGAAAAACTACTTGGTTGATACAATCTTATTTTTGAATGGTTTAAAATAGTGTGTGTGAGCAAAGAGTGGGGGGACGTCACATCTCTATTTAATTCTGGTTTGAGACTATAAATGAAGAGGCTTTCAAAAGTTTTCCTATTGAATGGATCGCTGGCAGTTGAAAGGGAACTAAAATTGTGTTGGGAAATAGGGTTGGTTTTGGGAATAAGGCTGGTCACGAATTGAAGAGTGTTCAGGGGTGGTCAGAGGCAGGGTTGTGGAGTCGGTTCAAAAATTTTCCGACTCCCCCTCCACCCTCTTCAAAATTACCGACTCCAACTCCGACCTCTTGAAAATTACCGACTCCACCCTTTTGAAAATTGCTGACTCCAACTCTTCACCCTTTTGAATTAATTACTCGCATTTAAAATGGAACAAAAATTGCATTGAGAAAATTGGTGCTTTTGGAAGTTAGCGTGCGCGGATTGAAGAATGTTCAGGAGTGGTCAGAGGTATACCTGTTCTAAATCAAACCCCCTGATGCTTAGATATTCTCAAGAAAGTTGTACACCAGTTTGACCATCGTACCATACATTGCGGCTCGCGCACTGGTAAAGATATATCACTGAGGACATCATGTGTAAAGGCAGGGAAGGGAGTCTTTGTGTTGAAAAAAAGTTGGCTATTCAGGCACAACTGATGGGTATGAATGTGACATGTATGGAAGGGAAAACTTTAGACAAAATGCAGTTAAGTGTTTTGATCAGCTCTTATATATATATATATATATATATATATATATATATATATATATATATATATATATATATATATATATATATATATATATATATATATATATATATTATATTATATATATATATACTATATATTAATATATAAATATAAAGCTTTATGTTGATAAAAAATACGAAATGTTTAAAAAAATAAGAATTTAAATAAAGAAGAGTATCTATGCATAGTCAAATTTTTATTGGAAAATCATTAAAGATATTTTTTTTAATTTTTCAAGTGATATCCAGCTAGTTTCAGACACTACTGGTTAAAGTATGAGAATGACCCACAAGGTAATTTTATATTAATTTGTATATATATATTTTATTATATAAATATATATATTTATATTATATTTTTTATATATATATATATATATATATATATATATTTATATAAAATTTTAGGCATAATCAACATTTAGTTATATATATATATATATATAATATATATATATTATATATATATATATATTATATATATATATATATTATATATATAATAGTTTCTGTTGTACATTTATTTATTTTAAATTTTCTTTCGTTTCTACAGGGTTTCTGTATGTCCACTTTGCGTACTCACAAAGACTATGTCAAATACTTGCATACGCCAAAGATAGAGAACAGGTAGTCTTCTGCTGGTTTGGACTAAGGCAATATTTATTGTGGGATGTCAAACACTTACAGCTCTTACACGCCAGCAATAACACAGTGACAAGTAATATAATATATATATATAT
The DNA here is from genome assembly GCA_015478945.1 of Trachelipus rathkii. Lineage (NCBI taxonomy): Eukaryota > Metazoa > Arthropoda > Malacostraca > Isopoda > Trachelipodidae > Trachelipus > Trachelipus rathkii. Next base: position 26,074 of record JABUQX010087556.1, read on the forward strand.
ATATATATATATATATATAACTCTATAGTATATAATATACTAATATATATATATATATATATATATATATATTATATTATATATATATTATATAATTATATATATATATATTATATATATTATATATTATATATATATATATATATATATAAATCAGATCTTCGGCTCCAGCTTGGCTGGAGTTCCAGCCTTTTTATAGGTTTCCAGCTCTGGCCAGAGAGCACTAGTCTCTGACCTTCTCCAGCTGGAGATCTGCATTTTCAAAAGTGTTAATAAGTTTTAATCTGCAGTCAATGAAAAGCTGAATATAAATATTATTTATGTTGTTAGCCATTTGCTGGTAATAAAATCAAATAGTTTTAAATTATGATGCAGGAACAGAAGCTGATCAGCAATTGTTGGTGAAAGACTATTCCTTTTCTTGTAACTGTGTTTTTGTTCTACAATTTACTCTACTGAATATAGTTTTAATGAACTTTTCTGAAAAGTACTTTCTTTATAGAACATTATACTGTGAACATAGTTGGCTGATTAATCTCTTATATCCAATATTTTCTACAGAGAAAAATGGCTGATTGTCCACAGCTATCATTTCCTCTATTTTGAAATGAATTTCAGTACTTTTTCTATGGTTAACATTTCAATCCTTTCTTCAGTTAGTTCCAAAGGTTCATTGTAGACTGAATAGGTCGTTGATGGTATGGAAGAACATGAACATTCTACAGCTGTTTTATCAAGTTTTTTTCCCCTATTTATTTTGGTTCTTGATGATATATACTATTCTTTTATCCCTTAAAAAAAATGTTTCAAGTTTATCAAGTAATGGTTTTTGTGATATAATATTTTAAAGTTTTCTTAGGATTTACTCTTCATAAGAATATACTTACATTATAGGCTGACCATACATACCGTTTCAAACAGGGCAGTACCGTTTTTTTCCTACATCCCAACTCTCCAGTCATTTAATAAAAAAGTAAATTTTTTCTTGTTTATAGGTGTTAACTATTGATGTTCAAAAAAAAAAAAAACTAAAAGGTCAGTAGATTTCAGAGAAATTAATGAGATTAAGATTTATGAGATAGTTGAATTTTAGCGAAACTAGCATATAGAGTGTATCAAAATCCAACCTACTCATCGTGGTGAAGGGTGTATTGTTTGGAGAAATACTGAACTGGCTAACACAGCTCTGATTCTTAGAAAGACCTGGCAACCTACTTTAGTTGCCAAAATTTCATATTTCACTTGGAAAATTGGAAAATGTGAATATTTAGAAGACGATATGAATTATTTTTTTCTTAAAATTGAAGAAAAAAATCTGTGGTTATTGAATAAGATGTTGAAAATTACGTTCATCAAATAGATTTTCAAGGAAGTGTAGAAAGGATGGCTCCTCTGATGGAGGAAAATAGGATTCTTCAGTGAAATTAGATGATTTAATTTTCAAATGATTAAATTCTAGAGAAGAGAAAGTAAATTATTAAGGTAATTTCAGTCATTTCTGATATTTTTTAATTGTATATTTCTATTATACCATAAATATATATATATATAATATAATATATATATATATTTATATATATAGTATATATATATTATATAATATTATATTATAATATATATATAGTATATATATATATATATATATATATAATATATATATATATTATATATATATATATATATATATAATGGAGAAGGTAAAAATCAAAGGAGTAAATGGGATAATTTCATTCTCAAGCCTAAGGTCAAAATTACTCTCAGGTGCATCACTATTTTATATATATATATATATATATATATATATATATATATTATATATATATATTTATATATATATATAAATAATATTATATAATATAATATATATATATATATATAATATATTATATATATATTATTATATATATATATATATATATAACGGTATATAATATATATATTGATCTGAATATCGTTCTGTCAAGTCCCATAAGAAAGATCAGTTAAGAGAACAAACCAGAAGAAGAAGAAGGTAAAGGAAAGAGGAGAGAAGATAAAAAAATCTGGTGAATATTTTTATTACGATTTTACCATCTGATTTAGAGGAAGAGGAGAACATTGGACTTTGAAGAATTTGTAAAGAAGACTAGTAGATATTGAAGTAGTAAAAAATTCAGAAATTAAAAAATATGCTGATTGTTTTGCATTAAAAAATTTTGATTTTAAATTGGGGAAAAAATATGAAAAAAATTATTATTAAATTTGTGAATCTTGGGTGTGGAGTCATAAAGCAGTTGAACTCCGCTTATCTTGCAAAAATAGTGTAAATGTTCGGATGAAATTAAGAGCTTGTCCCATAATATTGTTAAATTTATTTACTTTCCTTTAAACTTCGATATATTACTGCTTCGATAACTGGAATATCTTATTAGATTCCTATTTTCATGTTCAATGTTGTATTTGTATATCTGTTATTTCAATCCTCCCCCTTATCCTGAGGTATACCTGCTAGCCTTGTAATATGTACTCTTGCTACATCCCTTTGTGTTCCACCATATTTAACCACTACAGTCTTTCCACAATTTCCAATCACTTTTACTGGCCCTCTCCATTGTTTATCCATTTCGCTATTATAATAAACTTCTTTCCTTGGTTCAGCCAATTCTATTTTATGTTATCTGATCTGTCCTTTCATTGCCTTTTTAATCTTATCTTCTGATTCGTGTTTGATATAAATTGTTCTGTTTTTTGCTATACTCTCCAAGTGTTCTTTTATCATTTCTGCCTCTGTTCCTAATTTACCCACACTCTTCTCATCCTCTGTGGAGTTATTAGGTATTCTGATGTTCTTCCCAAAAACCAGCTTTTTAGGTGAATATCCGTTCTTATCCAATAAACTATTCTTTGCAGCCACAGATCAAGACAAACTAACATTTCTTCCATGTCCGTCATATTTCATTTTTCTGATCAAATCCTTTAGTAACCCCACCATTTTCTTGCACTCTCTGTTACTCCATGGATTCTCTGCTGATGTTGCCAATTGATCAATACCAAATTTCTGGCAAAACACCTTTATTAACTCATTTTGAATCAGGAGTTCCAAAAACACTTATGCACCTATCCAAGATCTTTTCTACTATTTCCTTTGGTTCTTTGTTTTTTACCCCCAGTAAGCTTGACAATAACGAGTATCTAAATCCACCATCACAAGGAACCTTTGTCAATCTATTTCACCTAAATTCATTGCCAGCATTTCATTAAATATCTTACCTAAAGAAAACCCCACTACTGGTCTACTAGGAGTCTTTTTATACTCTATGCATGTTTCACATTCATCGTTAACTCTTTCTATGCATGTTCTGAAAGGTTTCCAATCAGCCTCCTCTGTTTCATCCTTATAAGCGTCCCTTACCTAATTCCATAGCCTTTAATTTCCTGGATGACCAAACTGTAAGTTCAAACGATGTACGACCTTATCTCTATTCTTTTCATCCATGAAATCTTTCTTTGCACCCCCTTGCCACCAAATCCTCATACTTAACTCTCTTCTCAAAGTTTTTAAATGCCCTTTTTCATCTTTCTTTACACTTCATTTTTTTATTATTTAAAATCCATACATTTATTTCATTTTCTCCAAGATTTAAACCTACATGCATGCTTTTTAAAGATTCCTTGCCTAATAACCAAGGTATATCCTCTTTTACAACTTTTGTGAGAAGAATAAACTTTTTATTACCCACATAGCACGGTATATGTAATCTTTCCACAGCTTGATACACAGAATCACCAAACACATACTTTCATTCTATCTACATATCATAGATTCGCTCACTACTCTTTCTTTATTACTCATACAGCCTACCACTAGTCCTAGTCATTTTTTCCATATCACATTTTTCTGACATCCTGTGTCTATTTTCGCACACATTGATTCATATCCTCTCGTATTCTTTATCTACTAAACCCTTTCCACAAAAAGCTCCATACTACCATACTTGTTCCTAGGATTCAGACTCTCATCTTCTCTAACTCAAATTTCCATCTATTTCTCTTCCCATTTTTCACCAACCATTTTTTTCTCCTATCTTTCCTTCCAAACCTTCACATACATTTACCAACCCATCCTTAAAGTCTTGGAATACCCATACATCATTACCACAATAAGCCAATACCATCTGCCTCTGATTCATTTCAACATTTTCCCCTTCCATTACATACACATCTCATATCCTCACCCAAATCTACTCTGCCAGTTCTTTTATACTTGATCTCCAGTTATCTCATATCTACTTACATACTCCCTCATACTCTCACCTTGTTTCCTTTTAATATAGAAGTGTTATAAAATTTTGTTAGATCTATCTCTCTGTTTCTCCTTCTCATACCTTTTACCCAATTCTCCCAACACCTTATGTACACCATCCTCTTTACTCCAGTTATCCAGAACAATAGTACACGCGCTTTGGAAAGCTTTTTACAACCAGACTCATTAATACCTCACCTCCGGGACAATCATAATCCTTTACATCCAACTTAAACCACCATTCAACCCTTTTCTTCCACACCTCATAATTATTTTATTCTCCTGCCCCATTCTCATCACCACGAAATACTGTCCCCAACCTTCTACACTTTGAAATCATCTTCTCCGTACTCTTGCCCTCACTGCCGGATGATTCGTCTCTATTCATCACTATACAAAAAAAAAAAAGTCTGAAGCCCAAGTACGCTATGATACCACTTTTTAAATGAGCAAATAACACTTACAGTTAAATTGAAATCGATTAATTCTTTTATGGACGGGAGATTCATAAAATATATTAGTTTTATGATGTTATGATGATATGAATGAATATATAAAGATAATATCAATGAATCAGTTACGTCAACCTAATGCGATCGCATAAAGCTTTTCTAACCTACCCATAACCTAATTAACTTAAAATAAATACTGTCTTTTCTTAAAAATAATTGACCTATCTTCACATTAAATCTAATGAATCTTAATCTCTTATCCTTTATCGGAACACTTTAGGGCAAGACCTCCCTTCTCTTAAAACCTTAATGTCACATACCTTAATCAAATAACTCCGCCTTAATTAAAGTATATATTTAAATAACCTAGGAAAAATAACAGTACATGTAAATATACCCAAAAACATGCATAGACCAAAAAAAAAAATTATTCTATAATTAAGCCCTTAAAAAAATGCGGCACTTAAAAGAAAACTATAAAAAAAAAAAAAATAAAAAAAAATGCGCAAGCCTTTTATTTTGTCTAATTAAGCGCGCATGGGGTAAAAGAGGACAAATAAGAAAAATACAATTAATATATATAATCTATATATTATATATATATATATTATATATAATATATATAGATATAATATATATAATATATTGTATATATATATATATATATATATTATATATATATATATATATATTTATATATATATATA
>JABUQX010087557.1:0-17500 GCA_015478945.1 Trachelipus rathkii
TTCATCAGGATTGACAATTAACTTATCAGAGAAAAACAGTACTCAGTATGAGTAATATTTTTCCGTCATAATTTGACCATTTTGAAAACTTGTCATTTTGACGACTTTGCATGCTCAATTTTGACACCGGTTTTTGAGGACCCTAACTTGTCTATTTGAGCAGGATTTTCTTTTGTGTGAGGACTTGCTAGGCCCAATTGGAAAAAACCAAATATTAATTGTTTATTTGTTTTTTGACAAAATTTATTTATATATTTTAATAGGGCAATCATTTATTATAATTTTAGTTTATCTTATGGAACATACATTTTTTTAGTAAGTAACGAATATTAATTGCCTCGTATATTTATATGTCCTCTGAATTATATAACTGAGTCACTTCCATAACTGATAAATAATGTATATACGTGACAAAGAAAGGCCAATTAATAAAATTTAAACATGCTGTGAACACCAATTTAGGGGAACAATAAACACGCAAACATTTAATTTCATGTAAACGGATTTTTAATTTTTTCTTAAATGAAAAGATAGAAATAAAAAATAAAAACAGAACATTGTCAGAGGCTAAAAAAAAATTAATAAAACACTCCCTGTCTCCTCCTTTTCCAATATATATATATATATATTTATATATATATATATATATATATATATATATATATATATATATATAATATATATATATATATATTATATATAATATAATATATTATATTATATATAAAATGTTTATTTTTAAACTTTCAGTTTTAAAACTTTATTCTTAAAATTTCTAAAGTATGAAATAAATGGCCTTCTAATTTTTATATTTATAACATTCGGCTATAGGTCCTATTGGAATATCCTTATCCAACTTGTAGCGACACCAGCTGACTTCATGAACTCTATTTGAAATATTTGGAAACGATCTGTAAAGGAAAAAGTCAAAAAGTCGTAAAAATTGAGCCTCGAAACATTAAGGTTCCAATTTCATATTAATAACATTTACTGCTGGTGCTATATTTTAATTTATATATTAATATATTATATATATTATATATATATAATATATATATATATATAATATATATATATTAATATATTATATTATATATATATATATATATGTATTATATATATATATATATATATATATCTATATATATATATATATATATATATATATATATATATATTGTTGTAGGGGAGAAAAAGCGCCTCTAGGAATCACACCATTCGATAGCTCAGGTGTCCTATCGCTCCTCCTACACTTCCCAATCCCTCTCTCCGTCTAACTATCCAGAATGGGAGAGTGAGGAATTAGCCAATAAAGAAAACTATTTACACAGACACTGAATCATACATCAATTGACACCACTGGCACTCCTCTAGCAAGAGAAGGGTTAGACAGATGTCCCCCGGGAGGGACAGAAGTTCCACCTTGCCCCAGAGCAGCGGTCCCTACGTGCGTGGGGGGAGGGGCTCTGGACCCGCTGTCGCGGAGCCCTTTTAAGAGGAGAAGTAAGTGGAAGTTGACATGCAAAAGTGCGAAATGACAGTGTTGAAAATAGTGAAAAAAGGTGGTTAGTAGGTGTGAATGGTTAAACAAACTAGGGTTTAATCACTAATCATAGCTCTACTGTGTTTGAAAGCGTGAGAGTGTTGTGTAATTAACCTTAGTTGAGTATTTCAAACAAGACTCCCTGATGCACCAGCGTGCTTAGAGCTGAGTCATGTTCATTCACACGTCCCAATCACACTCATAAGCCTTTATACAAAGCGCGCAACATTATTTACATATAGAAATGAACCCCCAACGATTAGGGTACTAAAACCCACAAGATCGATAAATCCCCCTTTCAAATCAACTCTTCCTCAGCCGTAGATTGACGGCGGTCAGGTAAGATATCCGCTCGGTGTTCGATAATGGCCCGTGTAACAGTAAAACAACGAAAAATTGTACTTACATTATCAATTTTCTATGCTACATCAGACCAGCTCAAGAAGGGAGAGTCGGAATTAAACCTACCAGCTTCCACCCAACGACAACGACGTAAAGTGGAAGGGTTACGAGTGAGTGATTTATCGTATTAACAGGATAAATGAAAGTTCATTTCCTTCCTTAGCTAATATTCGCACAAAATATACAATCAAGACCCACAAAAATAAGGGTCCCACAAACACGGTAGCTTTCAACCTAAAGCCACCCTTTAAAACGCGAATACCTGCACAAAATTAATAGAAACGACAACAACAAAAAAGGGAGGGGGTCATCATAAACTAAAACGACTTCCACCAAGTGTTACAAAGTTCACTTCACTGTACATAGTCACAGAATTAATCCTATATTCAAGATCACCTTTTCCTCTTTTATCTAAAAATAACACAAAGTCCAAAATAGGCACAAAACACAACAACAAAAAAAGGTTTTGTTCGACATATTTACACAAAAAAAAAACAATACAACAAAATCCAAATAGGATCACAGATTCGGGAACCCAAAATCAAACTAATTTGTTAAAAACAAAACTTCTTCATCATCGCACAAAATCCAAAGATTAGACGTCAAACACAAAAAAAAAGAGTTTGTTTAACCTATTTACACAAACAATACAAAAATAAACTAATATGTTAAAAACAAACACCTCATTTTCATCTTCGAACAAAAATCTAAAGAATTAGACACTAAACACAAAAAAAGGGAATTTTGTTTAACATAGTTTACACAAAAATACAACAGAAAACAGCTTTGGGCACAAATTTATCGAATCAAATTTAAACCTTTAATTATATAAACAAAACACATTTCCAAAGTGAGTATGCGTACACTGATACAAATTTCAACCAAAAGCAGCCTAAACTTCCAATTTAAGAGAAGAAAATTCTACATCCTTCCTCTTAAACCTCTAATCAAGAACTGAAAAACTTACTTTTTCGATAAAATTTGGGCACGTTTAAGCTCCTCCCCTCGTACCCATTCACCCAATAAAAGGCGTGAACCGCTTTCAGATTTGAACCGACCAATCCGATGCCGCGCGTAAAGCTCCTCCCACTCTGTGCCAGCCTAAAGGCATACGAGGGGAGGTACCGCATAAACCAATTACTTAAAACAAAGGGCTTTATTGCTCCTCCCTTTTTTTATGGACGAACCAATCAGCGCTCTTGATACGCGTGGGAAAAGGGGTCCTCCCCTTTCTTCAAAGATCTGAGAATTTTGTTTGGAATCTGGTCTGGGAAGCAATTAGTTATTATGTCAGACTCGATTTTATAACCGCAAAGCCTTGGCTTTCTATGCTCATTAACTTTGGGCTCTATATCAATTTATCAGCTGTCAATGTGGTCGAAAAGGTCTTTCTTGTTCTTCAACAAATTTAAAAACATACATTTGGTGGATACGCCTTTGTTTCCACATTAAACTCCCCCCACAGAGAAACCCGCCCCGACGTCGCACCCGTGATGGTCATAGATGAATAGGTCAGAAGCGAGAGAGAAACGGAAATAAGGAGTGTGTGACTTGGCCCCCATGTCGAAAGGACCGAGAAGTGTGGACGACTCGACCGAACCCAGGATTTCCGAACGCAATGAGTCACGACCCGGGACCCCGCAACTTCTAGGGAGACCGCTTAATATCGTCGACAAGTTCGCATGCAACCCGGATACCCCGTTCCCACCCCCGGAGCCCCTCCCCCCTCTGCGCAACCGAACCGAGTGGTCAGGTGGGTGCTTCGTTTTCTCCGCTCTGTCTTCGTGAATAGAAGGGAAAGGTGAAATCAACTAACTACGGCCACCCGCTCCGCAACGAGGCTTGCATTCACCCCGGGGAGGGAAGACCAGGCGTGTTGCCCTCCACGTCACGCCATCCGACACAAGAAACCGAATGGGTGACGAGGGATTTTCAAAAGGGAAAATGTTTTACCTCTACGGTTCTCACGGTCGAGACTGAAGACAGGGGGTCCGCCCCCGTCTCCTGACTCCCCGTCTAATAGTAATCATTCATAGCTTTCTCAGTGGAGACTGAAAACAAGGGATTTACCCCCGTCTCCTGACTAAAACAACCCTTACGTTTAAGGGTAATCGTAAGCGTAAGAAAAATCAAGGTAGACAGAGTCGGTCATTTTTCGAAGAGGCCCACCAGGCCCGCCGATCGGCGCGAAAGGGGGGATTGAACCCCGAAGGAGTTCATCGGAATACGCCGAGCTCATAGCGGAGGCTCATCGACGGTCATAAGCGGTCTCCTGCGAAGGCGACGGGGATTCCGACCCGCGATCATGCCCCGGAAATCCGAAGGTATCGCCTCGTCGTAGCCACTGTCCTCGGGCATGCTCGAGAGGGTTGGTCAAAAAATGTTTCGCAATCATAGTTCGGGAGGAGAGTAAGAAAGCGTTTTATCGAATGACGTGTTGTGATCATAGCATGTAATAGGTATAAGAAAGGTAGTGGGGTGTCGTGAAGAGGACTATTCTTCGTCGGAAAGAATAGCCCGTATCCTTTGTTTAGCCAACACGTTCGCTCGTCGGGAGGGCCTCTCCGGAGGAGAGCCCAATGCTGCAGGTGCTTCAACTGGTGGAAGCGGGTCTGTGGGATCGAATAGATTGGAGTGTATCTCCAGCGGGTACAAGTGTATAACGGCCCGGGTTATTTCACCGCGACTTGTGCTGAGCAACACCGACCGGGTGTATCCATCAGGTGAAGTGTGAAGGACCTTAACTATGCCCAATTTCCACCTCAAGCGCGGACCATCGTCCTCTATTAAAACCACGTCTCCGACCCTAACGTTTGGACGGTTGGAGACGTTCCAAGATTGTTTCAGGCTGAGCAAATAATCTTTGCTCCAGGCGGACTGAAACTTAGCAATGAGGGCGAGCAGGTACTTGTACCTTTTGTTGACTTTCACTGGATCCTTGTAGGTGACATCGTGGTCAAGCAATTCTTCAGGGACAGGAAGGGTATTCAATTTGTATCCCATCAACAAGTGGGAAGGCGTGAGGGGCTCCTCGCAATGGAGCTCATCCCCCACATAAGTGAGAGGTCGACAATTGACTACAGATTCCACCTCCGCAAGCACCGTATTGAACTCTTCATAGCTAACCAGAGAGGTTTTGAGGGTCTTCCGAAGATGGGTCTTGGTCAGTCCGATCAAACGTTCAAAGAATCCGCCGTAATGACTGCTTCTGGCGGGATTGAATCTCCAGGTGATGGAACGCTCAGCTAGGAAGTCCTTCACGGAAGGCAGTTCATACAAGTCTCTTAAGTGCTGGGATGCAGCTTGGAAATACGTTGCGTTGTCAGAGTATATCACGGAAGGTGTTCCTCGCCTTCCGATAAACCGACGTAATGCTCTCAAAAATGACTCGGTGCTGTTGTCGAAGACTAGTTCTAGATGTATCGCTCTAGTCACAGCGCAAGTGAACAAGACCACATAGCCTTTAGTCACTTCATTCCTAGGAACCTTGACATTGAAATAGCCTGTGAGGTCCACTCCGATTACCGTAAACGGTTTGCTTTCTACCACTCGGGAACGAGGCAAGGCAGCTAGTGGCGCCGAACGAAAATGTGCAGCTTGTAAACGTTTACAAAGACCACACGGGCGTATCACTTTCTTCACCGTTGTCCTCATCCGAGCGAAATAGAACCGCTGACGGACCATCGACACGAGTTCCGAGATACCAACGTGGTGGTTCGTTTGGTGAAGTTGCCATATGATGAGCCGGGTGAGATGTGAGTCCGATGGCAACAGCATAGGGAACTTTGCGTCGAAGGGGATCTATGCCATTGCTCAATCTACCTGTCACATCTGATACTCCAATCTACTAGCGTTAAAGCTCAGTTGTTTCACCAGGATTCGTTAAAGGAGGAAGAGTCTCGGAGGCACGTTAACTTCGGGATAGGTAGTGTTTTCCCGTCTGGAGCCCTCCGAATCCAGTAGAGTTCCGCGTTACTTTTCTCTTCTATGGAAATCAAATGGGAGAATTCGGGCCGTAAGACGGTCCTGGTCATAGGGATCTTCTGCCTTGCCTTCCTCAAGTTCTCGATGAACCTGTGGACCAACGCAGTGATCCGTATGATCTTATTAAGGGAGGAGTAACGTTCTAAATCAAATAGGGGGGCAGCTTTCGGTACCACGGTGGTGGAAGCGGCTACTATGACCTCGTCCGTCTCCACAGTCCCTTCACAGAGGGAAGGGTGTTCGGTCCAGACGGGCCAATTTGGAGGGCTCGTGAGCCAAGGGGGGCCCTTTTTCCATAAGTCCGTGAATACGTACTTATAACTTACGCCTCTAGACGCCGCGTCGGCGGGGTTGTCTTCTGTGGGGACGTACCGCCACTCGGCCGTCGGCAGGTTTCTACGAATTTCATCGACTCTGTTCTGGTTGAAGAGGGGGAGCTGCTTGGAGGAGAATATCCATCGCAACGCCACCTGGCTGTCACACCAGCAGTAGATCTTAGCTACCTCTAGTAAATCCTTGTAGGCGTCGATAACAAATTTAACGATTCGTGATGAGAGCAGGGCTCCCATTAATTCCAGACGCGGTATTGTGAGCTCTTTCATGGGTGCAACCTTTACCTTTGCCATAAGAAGATTAGCGATGGGAAGGTGCTCTCCCATCGATACAGCGTACACTGCAGTGGCATAGGCCGCGCCCGACGCGTCTGAGAAGGCATGTAGTTCTACCTTTCGAGCGAAGATCAGCTGTCTAGGTATCGTTAACTGTAAACAGCGTTGCAAATGTTCGGCAATTGAAACCCACTCCTTGCGGTGTTCATCGGAAATAGACTTGTCCCAACCTAGTTTCTCCTTCCATAATTTTTGCAGGAGAATCTTCCCTCGAACAGCCACCGGGGACAAGATGCCCAGTGGGTCAAATATGGAAGCGAGGTTCTGCAAAATGGTTCTCTTTGTAGCTGCTTCCGAGGCGACCACCTTGAGGGGGTACGAAATGGTGTCTTCGTTCGTATCCCATTCCATACCCAAAACTTTAATCGTAGTGTCTTCGGCGGCCGCATCGTTCTCCCGGAACTTTACGTTCGCTCCTTGACAATTGGACACCCACTCTCGTAAATTGAGGCCGGCCTTTTCGAAGAGGGACCGGGACTGACGAAAGAAATCTTCCACTCCTGCTTCGGTGTCAAAGGTACCGAACAGGTTGTCCACGTAGATTTGGTTTAATATTATGTCTTCATAGTCGGTGTCTGAGTTTCGGACGTGGTGTTGAATACAGGCAGCCAACAAGAACGGACTGCAGGTGGCCCCAAACAAGACCGAAGTGAACCGATAAGTGACTAGGGGGCTCCTGGGGTCAGAAGGGTCTTTCAACCACAGGAAGCGTGTAGAGTCTCTGTCCTCCAACCTGAGACGTATCCCCAGAAATGCCTTCTCTATGTCGGCCGACGTAGCATACTGTCTTAGCCGAAGTTTCAGAAGGATCTTAGTCAAGTCGGTGATGAGGGAAGGTCCACTGTGTAGGCACTGATTAAGACTAGGATTGTTAGAAGAACAATCGAACACTAGTCTCAGTGCTGTGGTGGATGAGGACTTCCTGACCCCATGATGGGGCAAGTAGTGCAACTTGGCTTTAGGGTGGATCGGAGTAATAGGGGTCACCTCTTCAATGAAACCCCTCTCCAGTTGATCCTTTATAACATCTGAGTAACTTTCCATTAGCTTGGGGTCCCCTCTTAATCTCTTGAGAACGCTATATAAACGTCTCTTAGCTAGAGCGTAGTTGTCGGGAAGAGAGGGGTGGCTGGCACGCCAGGGCAGTGATACCACGTATCGACCATTTTCGAATGATAAATCTTCGAAGGCCTCTAGTGTCGTTTTCTCTGCCTCGGTGAATTGTTCGTCCGGCATGATGCCAATTTGGGACAAGGACCAAAGTCGATCCAAATCTTGCGTGGGGATTCCTGTCCCCCCCGACTGGAAGGGACTAGGATTCGAAAGGGAGTGTGGTTGCTCAGATACTTCGGACACACCCATCATAGCTCCATCTTCCAACTGAAGGGAGGACTGGCGGGGAGTGTCTTCAATCGAGGAGGGCTCGAGGTGAAGTTGAGATGACTCAGAGCACTCGGGCGCCTCCATAATCGCTCCGTCCTCCAACTGGAGGGAGGCCGGACGACTTGTTTCGTTAGTCGGAGATCTTTCGGTGTCAGGTAGTGAGGATTCAGAGTCTTCGGGCACCTCCATCACTCTATTTTCCGATTGGAGGGCAGCAGGAAACGTTGGTCAAGTAACATTCAGATTGAGTTACCGGTTTAGATGCCTCGGACGCCTCCACCATCGCGCCATCCCCCAACTGGAGGGAGGAAAGGCGGTGTAGGCCGTCAGTCGAGGAGGGCTCGAGGTGAAGTTGAGATGACTCGGAACACTCGGGCGCTGCCGTAATCGCTCCGTCCTCCAACTGGAGGGAGGCCGGACGACTTGTCTCGTTAGTCGGAGATCTTTCGGTGTCAGGTAATGAGGATTCAGAGTCTTCGGGCACCTCCATCACCCTATCTTCCGATTGGAAGGAAGCAGAAAAGCGCTCCTGGTGTCAAGAGGGGAGATCAGGCCTCAACTCGTTGGCGAAATGAATCTCTGCCCTAAAGGTGGACACGACCGATACCTGTGCGGCGGAGTTTCCGGAGGAAAAGGGTAACGGTCCCCAGATGATGTCGCCCACGTTGGTCTTCATGAGGTTAACGCCAAGACGGGATTCGTATGACCTTATAAATTTCCCCAGCATGTCTGCTCCAATGAGTAATTCGACTCCGACAACCGTGTCACTGTCCGGGTAAGGGTTCGCTAAGTGAACGCGGTGTCTTCGTAACATCTTAGTGGTGTCAACTAAGCCAGGAATCCTAATGTCGGAAGGCAGGTTATCCACCACAATAGCTGTGATGGGAATTGTTCCATCCTTCGTTCTAGCCTTCAGGGTGACGACGTCGTGTAAGGTCGGGGTTCCCTGACGGTTGATCCCGTTGATGGCGATCTCCACCTGAGTGTGAGGTATACATTGCAATTTTTGAACTACGGATCTCGCTACTAAGGATTTCTGGGAGCATTGGTCGAATAAGGTTCTCACCGTGAGGGTGCCAGCTCCCTTGTAGACAGCCAAATCGGCCAACGGGAGGGCCACTCCTTGACCACCCGAGTAAAGTGTCGTCAGATGGCTCGAAGCGGTTTCTCCTGGTGTTGCTGTCGATGAGTCGGGCTGCTGTCGGGGGCGATCCTCATTTCGATTGGTTGGCTGGGGACAGAACACGACGTGATGGTCTGGTGCTTTACAACGGAAGCAAGCTTTAGTATTCCGGCAATCTCCAGTGGCATGGTTTTCTGCCAGACATTTCTCGCACCAACCTTTGGCTACAACCACCGCCCTCCTCAACTCTGGAGTCGGAATCATCTGACACTCCGAAGGAAAGTGAGGTCCCTTGCAAAATCTACAGCTTCGACTGTCCGATTTTGTTGAGTTCCGTTCCTGTTTCGTTGAGGTCTGGTTTCTCGGGACTGCTTGTTTGGTCCCGGTAGTAGTCAATATGGTGGAGGCTTTCTGTCTGTTGGAGCCATTCGTTCGTTTATCTGTCCAACCTCTCGAAGATTCATCCTTCCTTGGCGCGTCCTGGTTGGGCTTCGTTTTGGTCGTGCTAGGTTTTGTCGCTTCCAGGAAACCAAGGGCCTGATTGACCAGGTTCATTACTGAGTCGAGGGTCCAGTTTTTTCTCGCTTCAGACCACGGAATTCTTTCTTTAACCTCGGCGGGTAATTTGACGGAAAGCAAGGTTCCTAAGATGATGGAGCAGCTCTTGCAATCACCCACCATCTCCTTTGTCTTCAGAGACTCTGTGAAGCAGGAAACGTCGGCTTTGAATCCAAACAGGTCCGAATAGGTATATTTAGGAGGCTGCAGTCCGGTAAGTCTCATGATGAGGGTCTCTATGAGTTTGGACTTGTCTCCATAGTTGTCCTTGAGGAGGTTCATGGCTATGCGATAGTTCTCTCCCTTAACGGAGAAGCCCGAAACCATTTGTTTGGCGTCACCGCGTAAACTCTGTAGGAGAGCATGTAACTTATCTATAGAGCTGTAACCGTGACCCTCCACCATTGACTCAAAGCTCTCAAGGTAAGACGAAAACTCGAGGGGATCCCCGCTGAAAATAGGCAAGGATCGCGTAGGTGGTTTAAACAAGGTGGGAGGTCTGTGATCCCCTGTACAGCGAGAAACCCTGGAGGGGGAAGGGGAGCTTCTCCTCTCCGAATTCACCCTCTCTCTTGCTGCTAATATTTCATTAGCTAAGTTTATGTGCGTGCGGATGGTGTTATTCAGCTGATGACAATCCCGATAGTCTTGCAGGAACTCTTCTTGTCCCAGAGAGTCCTGAATGATTCTGCTGCTTTCCTCTAGTTTCAAGGTAAGGGCTTCTAAATCCTGAACCAACGTCATGATCCTCGCAGTCGACGGTTCAGACTCGGCCGTCAACTCCTCCAGTTCGGACATTGCACTACTAGCGCAAAATCGCTCAGCTTGCCTGTTTCGTTCGGCGTTTATTAATTTCTTGGGTTTGGTAGCGGAGCCCCCCGTCTGCTGGTTAGGCGGCCGTTGAGGAGGCTGGCGACCAGGCCTGTAATCGGGGTCATGAACCCTTTCGTCGAGGGGTTCCGATGTCTCTCCTTTGTTCCTCAAACCCTGTTTGCGACTCCCAGTCTCTCTCGTCTGGGGTGGCGTAGCCTGCCCCAATTGTTCTCCATCATCTCGATTGGAAGCCATGGTGAAGGAGTCTGACGTTAACCTCGCGCGTATTTACAGAAACGATGGGACAAAATATTTGTCAGCTAATTACAAGCTTAATTGGTTTTCTCTCAAAGAGAGGGAGGCTCTTTCCCAGGTCCTTTATCTCTATCCTACCAGCCTTCTTTCGATGAGAGAGAACTTGGAGCAAATGCTAACGAAGGTTCGCGCAAGAATAAACGTAAAAATTATATACAACAGAATAAAAGACTCAAAACGACGCAAAAAAAAAAGGATAAAATAAAATAGAAAACTTAAAATGAGGGCAAAATTGTATACACTATTTCAACGTACTCTAGTCTTGTACACACCGCGGGACGCTACAACAGTACAGACTCGAAATTCCACGCACGTTACGATACAATAACCCCAAAAATAATGAAAAATAAAAAACAAAAAACGTAAAAAATAAACAAATATAAAACACTAAAACAAGAAATGTAGGTTGCACTAATAAGGAATATAAATTAAATCCATGCTAATGCAAAAGAAGAAAACAAACCCACACCTCCTACTATTCAAAAAATCAAAGTACAGCTTGCGATTTTCTAAAGTGAACAAAAATTCGCAAACAAAAAATATGGAATATAACACTTCATGCCATTCAAGTAATCCTATTACTGGTTGCGATTTTCTAAAAGTGAACAAAAATTGCAAACAGAAAATATAGAATATAACATTTCATGCTATTCAAATAACAAAAATTGCAAACAGAAAATATAGAATATAACATTTCATGCTATTCAAATAATCCTATTACTGGTTGCGATTTTCTAAAAGTGAGCAAAAATTGCAAACAGAAAATATAGAATATAACATTTCATGCTATTCAAATAATCCTATTACTGGTTGCGATTTTCTAAAAGTGAACAAAAATTGCAAACAGAAAATATAGAATAAAGCACTTCATGCCATTCAAAGGATCATATTACTGGTTGCGATTTTCTAAAGGTGAACAAAAATTGCAAACAGAAAATATAGAATAAAGCACTTCATGCAATTCAAAGAATCATATGCATAGTAATTTTCAAGAAGAAATACGAAATGCAACTAGAAAAAATATAGAATATATAATGCATGCTATTAAGTAAATGTGTGATGACAAGCAACGCTCCTAAATGTTCGATACCAAATTTGATATTAACGCTACTTTTGGACGTTGTGGTCACCGATTCCGTTACCGAAGGACCAATTGTTGTAGGGGAGAAAAAACGCCTCTAGGAATCACACCATTCGATAGCTCAGGTGTCCTATCGCTCCTCCTACACTTCCCAATCCCTCTCTCCGTCTAACTATCCAGAATGGGAGAGTGAGGAATTAGCCAATAAAGAAAACTATTTACACAGACACTGAATCATACATCAATTGACACCACTGGCACTCCTCTAGCAAGAGAAGGGTTAGACAGATGTCCCCCGGGAGGGACAGAAGTTCCACCTTGCCCCAGAGCAGCGGTCCCTACGTGCGTGGGGGGAGGGGCTCTGGACCCGCTGTCGCGGAGCCCTTTTAAGAGGAGAAGTAAGTGGAAGTTGACATGCAAAAGTGCGAAATGACAGTGTTGAAAATAGTGAAAAAAGGTGGTTAGTAGGTGTGAATGGTTAAACAAACTAGGGTTTAATCACTAATCATAGCTCTACTGTGTTTGAAAGCGTGAGAGTGTTGTGTAATTAACCTTAGTTGAGTATTTCAAACAAGACTCCCTGATGCACCAGCGTGCTTAGAGCTGAGTCATGTTCATTCACACGTCCCAATCACACTCATAAGCCTTTATACAAAGCGCGCAACATTATTTACATATAGAAATGAACCCCCAACGATTAGGATACTAAAACCCACAAGATCGATGAATCCCCCTTTCAAATCAACTCTTCCTCATCCGTAGATTGACGACGGTCAGGTAAGATATCCGCTCGGTTTTCAATAATGGCCCGTGTAACAGTAAAACAACGAAAAATTGTACTTACATTATCAATTTTCTATGCTACATCAGACCAGCTCAAGAATGACAAGACTGAAACCAACCAACTAATTTTTCCCACGACAACGACGCAAGTGGAAGAGTTAAGAGTGAGTGATTTATCGCATTAACAGGATATATGAAAGTTCATTTCCTTCCTTAGCTAATATTCGCACAAAATATACAATCAAGACCCACAAAAAATAAGGGTCCCACAACCACGGTAGCTTTCAACCTAAAGCCACCCTTTAAAACGCGAATACATGCACAAAATTAATAGAAATAACAACAACAAAAAAGGATGGGGTCATCATAAACTAAACCGACTTCCACCAAGTGTTACAAGGTTCACTTCACTGTACATAGTCACAGAATTAATCCTATATTCAAGATCACCTTTTTCCTTTTTATCTAAAAATAACACAACCAAAATAGGCACAAAACACAACAACAAAAAAGGGTTTGTTCGACATATTTACACAAAAAAAATACAATTCAACAAAATCCAAATAGGATCACAGATTCGGGAACCCAAAATCAAACTAATTTGTTAAAAACAAAACTTCATTTCATCATCGCACAAAATCCAAAGATTAGACGTCAAACACAAAAAAGAGTTTTGTTTAACCTATTTACACAAACAATACAAAAATAAACTAATATGTTAAAAACAAAACTTCATTTTCATCTTCGAACAAAAATCCAAAGAATTAGACACTAAACACACACACAAAAAAAAGGGGATCTTGTTTAACATATTTTACACAAAAAATACAACAAAAACCAACTATGAACACACGTTTATCGAACCAAAATTAACATCTAATTATAAACACAAAACACATTTTCAAAGTAAGTTCGCGTTCACGAGTACAAACTTCAACAAAAAAGCGAACTAAACTTCAACTTAAGAGGAGAAAAATTCAACTCCTCCCTTTCTACAAGCTCTCTGTAAAAGACTCCCACTTCTTCCTTTTTACAAATTTTGGGTAGTTCTAAAACTCCTCCCCTCGTACCCAAGCGCCCAATAAAAGGCGGGAACCGCTTTCAGCTTTAAACCGACCAATCCGATGCCGCGTAAAAGCTCCGCCCACTCTGGGCCAGGCCTAAAGGCATACGAGGGGAGGTACCGCATAAACCAATCGCTTAAAACAAAAGGCCTCTAGTCCCTCCTTCATTAGTTATGGACGAACCAATCAGCGCTCTTGATACGTGGGAAAAGGGTCCTCCCCTTTCTTTAAAGTTATGAGAACTTTTGTTTGAAATCTGGCCTGGCAAGCAATTATTTATTTTGTCTGAATCGATTTTATAACCGCAAAGTCTTGGCCTTCTATGCTCATTAAGTTTCGGTTCTATACTCATATATCACCTGTCAATGTTGGTCGGAAAAGGCCTTCACACAGACCGACAGACATTTCTTGGTGGGTACGTTTTTGTAGCCACAAAGGCTAAATTTGGCTTTTTTATATATATTTATATATTATATATATAATATAATTAATATAATATAGATTAATATATATATATATATATATATATATATTTTAAAGATATATATATATATATATATAAAACATTTATTGTAAAATTATTTAAAATACAATTTAAACACATATAAACCACAAAACAAAAGCGGATTAAAATAATTTTTAACAAAGATATAACTAGGAAGATAAAAAACGAAAGACCCTTTACTATAAATTAGCATATATATATATATATTATATATATATATATATATATATATATATATATATATATATATATTATATATATATATACTATATATATATATATATATATATATATATATATTATATATATATATATTGTTCATATGTATTTAAATTGTATTTTCAGTGATTTGCAATATTTTTAAAAAATGCTAAATTTTTTATTTTATTTTAGAAACCTATCATAACTAATTATCTATCCTAGTCTATCCTAACCTCAGTAACCTGACCAAAAATGATAAATCTAGCAGAAAGTTGCCAAAAAATGCTAAATCTTGCAGGAAGTTGCCAAAAAAGTTATTATATATTTTTCATTTTTACAAGAATTTTTAGTGAAAGTAATTTAAATTTAAAATATAATTAAAATGCATAAAAACCATAAAAAATAATACTAAACATTTTTAACAAATAAATCAGTGGGAAAATATAAATAGAAAGGAAAGTAAAAGATTGTAATATGTGTATTTAGTATTTACCACCATTACACACGCGGTAAAGAAGAGCATTAATATTATTTAAATTCTTTAATAATTAGCCTTTCCTTTAAAACGAGTCCTACGACGAGTTTTTAGACCAGTTCTTAAATGTGCAAAGCTTTCTTCTACATAGATTGGAAAATATGGACAAGAACTGAACTCCAAGAGATAAAATTAAAATGAACTCAAAGTCGTTCTAATATAGCGGGCTGGAGGAAGAGGGTAGGCCTAGCAAGTCGATAAAGAAATAATATCTCATTCAACAATATTGTATATACAGTTAAAAGAAAATAATGACAGCACCCTCATTGATCCACCAAGGGAATATTACTTAAGGATTGGGTGCATCAAATAGGTTACAAAGGTTGTCTGCAACTGTAATCACGGCAAAATCACTGAAGTGAAGAGTACCCAAGTAAGTACCCGTTCAATAAAAGGTATGAGAATAAAGGCACTTTAGAACACATACTATTCGTATGATATACCCTCCTTCCTAATATCGTGTTAATATCATTAATTTTATCTACTTTATTTTCAGATATTTTTTTTTAAAGATTTCTTCTGAGTAAAACTACTTTTATCATTTAAAAGAAAATATACCTATTAATGGCGTCATATATATATATATAATTTATATATATATATATATATATATATATATATATATATATATATATATATATATATATATATATATATATATATATATATATATATATATATATATATATATATATATATATATATATATATATATATAGGTGTGAGGAGGGTGTGTGTGTAGGTGCGCGCACTTTTGTGATATTGTGTGTGTGTGTGTGTGTGTGTGTGTGTGTGTGTGTATCCTGGCTGGGTGGCACACTTTTACGCATCTAAACCAGTTTCCTCCAAATGGAATACCCGTATATTTCAGTAATCAAAATATTGCTTTTAGGGTTAACCACTATTAAAAAATACATCACACGTCCACGCCATATATATATATATATATATATATATATATATATACTATATATAATAATATATATATATATATATATATATATATATATATATATATATATATATATATATATATATATATTTGAATATGTGTGTGTATATATTATTGATAATATATGTTTTGATGATATATACATATATATATATATATATATATATATATATATATATATATATATATATATATATATATATATATATATATATATATATATATATATATATATATATATATATATATATATCACATTATCTTTCCGCGAATGGTGGTGGTGATATATCGTTTAACATACTAATAGTAATAACAGTGATTTTGGTGATAATGATAAGTAATAATAATGTTAATGATAATTTTTAATATGGTGAATAGTGGTAAATAATATTAATATATGGTGAAATATATATAACAAACATAATAATAGTAATATCAGTGATTGTGGTGATAATGATAATAATAATACAGTGTAATATTAGTTAATGAAAATTTTTAATATAGTGAATAGTGGTAAATAATATTAATATATTGTGAAATATTGTGTAGGCATATCAATATTAATATTAAAACATAGTGCAGTGATAGTGATAGTAGTGATAATGATAGTAATGATAGTGATAGTATTAATAATAGTAGTGATATTTATATTTGTATATATATGTTGTGTATGTGTATATGTATTTTAGTGTTTTTATATATGTATTTATTTTATTTATATATATATATATATATATATATATATATATATATATATATATATATATATATATATATATATATATATATATATATTTTTTTAAATATATTTATTTATTTATATAAAAAAGCGCCCGATAGCTCAGTGTTAGAGCACTCGCCCAACAAAGCGAGGGTCCCAGGTTCGCAACTGGTCGGGTGGGAGAATGTGAGCTATTCTCTCCTTGGGCTTGGCTCCGTCCTGCTCGGACGTTAAACGAGTACACCTCCTCCTTGATTAGGGCTCTGCCCGTGAGTGATGGTGTTTTTTATCTATAAAAAAAAAAAAAAAATATATATATATATATATATATATATATATATATATATATATATATATATATATATATATATATATATATATATATATATATATATATATATATATATATATATATATATATATATATATATATATATATAAAATATATTTCTGGTGGAAAATGGCCAGATAAGAAACACACGCGATTATTAAATCAACGAAGGAAACGAATCAAGCATTATCGAAACCAAAGATCGACATTGCCAGAAAAACAGATTTTGAAAGTGTTAAAAAAAACGTTGAAAAAGTACATAAAGGAAGTGTGCTCCAGGTTTTACAAATAGACTGAATAAACGAATGAATACAGCGGTTACGTATGGGGTAAGAAAGCCTGAGAGAGAAAAAAATGAGTGTGTTGAAAGGCTTACCATACGAGAACTAGTAAAAAGGGAAAATTTGTGACTAGAGATTTCAGAAAGATAATTTGTCATTGTTGGTATTAAATATCTTTATGCATCAGTTCCGTGGATAGAAAATGGAGATAGATATTACGAATGTTAGAGTTAATAAAACGATCTGTGTAAGCTATA
>JABUQX010087557.1:22500-35000 GCA_015478945.1 Trachelipus rathkii
AATTTCGGGAATTCAGTGTTGTTAGTAGATCCGTGATCTTTTGTGGGATTTATGTGAGATAATAATATACTAACATAAATAAGTCTTACATTATAATATTATATATATATATATATATTATATATATATATTAATATATAATTATTTTTATATACTATATATATATATATAATATATATATATATATATATATATATAATATATATATATAAATATATATATATATATATATATATATATATAAATAATATATATTTATATTATCTTATATTTTTCTTTTATTATATATATATATATATATATTTATTTATATTTAATTATATATCTTATTATTATATTTATATCTATATATTATTAATTATAATGTTCTATCTTATTACTATATATTTACATATATTAATTATATATTATCTATATTATTATATATCTTCTCTTAATATATATATATATTAATATATATTCTTATTTATTCTATATATATTATTATATTATATTACTTATAAATCTCTTATATATTCTATTATTCTATATATAACTATATATTTATATATTATTATACATATTATTATATATTCTTATTATATTATCATCCTTATCTATATCTATCTACTATATTAAATAAATTTACAACCGTGTGGAATAGAAAAAAAGGTAGTCGTGTAGGACTTGCGGTTTAGCGTAGGGGCAGCTTATGGAGGCCGTGGTTTTGTGTGGTATGGATATATATGTAAGGTTGTTGAGAAACACCATTTAAGGGGATTTGTTTAAAAAAGGGTTGTATATACAATTGTTGGATGATTTTTTGTTTAATAATAGGGATAAAATACAATTTGGATTTGTTTTGGTGTGCATGAGGTTGGTAGCTATGCGGAGATTTAAAGAATTAATTTCTCTACAGTGATCAGGTGTAATAGTTTTGCAGTAAGTGTATGTTAATTCTTTCATGTTAAGGGAGAAGTATGATTAAAGAGTCTGGATGATGATCCGATTTGTAGAGTAGTTACTGTACATCGGGAAATATATTATTTTAAAAGTGTCAAAATACGAGTCAGTAATGAATGGAATAAGAGTGGACACTTGGTATGAGTGATTTGAGTGAATGATAGTCCAACTGTAGGAGAGGAATTGATAGAAGTTTCCGGAGTGGGGTGAAATATTAGATGAGAATTTGTCTTAGGTTTGATGTCCTTTAAAATAGAGATGAGAAATTGGTATGGATATAAATTTAGAGGTGTTGTGTATTGTTTTGAAATGATTAATGTGTGTTGTATAATGTTTATTAACTTATTGGTATCCTCATTGATGATGTTTACCGTGTTTAAGTATAAATTTAGTTTCGAAATTTCTAACTGAAAATCTATTTCGAAGAATATGGAATGGTTGTATAGAGTGGTATAGTGTTTCTTAATTCTGTTTTAAGTTGAGAGTACACTGTCTTTCTGTGTTTTCATGAATCTCTGTGTGTTTACCCTGGTAATGACTGTTTCCGAATTAAACCCTGACTATAACATTAAATTTACCTTTTTGGAGGTGGTTTCCAAAATTCCAGATCTTAAGAAGTGGCTGTGCCGAAAAGGGTTTTTAAAATTTTACCTCCCAGGTTGAACAAGCCTCGTTTATTTCTAAAGTTTGAGTGGGTTGTGTGTGGCAATATCCAGGGATTTTCGAAGTACATTCTCTCTGAGTTTTTACTGTTTAACTACCTATTTACTCTGTCCATCCCTGATACATCTATACTTATAAATTGTGTCATGGGTATAGTGTAAGTGGAATTTATTCTGTGTTTTGAAACCCTAGCTATATATTTTATTTGTAAATAAGGTATGAGTAGTATCTGTACAGTTTGAGCTCCTACAGCTTTTTCTCGAAAAGTATAAGAGATATTTGCTTTAAACTTGGAATATAATCTATATATGGGATAAGGACGAATCCGTGTAAATTTCAAGTCTGTAGGATGTATATAGAGGGTGGTCACCCCCGAGGGTGGACACCGATATTGCGCTTTACGTTCGGCTTTGGGCGTTGATTGAATGTATGAGTTTAGCGCTAACCTTTTGAGAGTTTCGGGTTCGAGCTATTCGATGACGTAATCTCGCGCGCAGCCGAGATTTTTACGTCAGCGGCCGAGAGCGTGCCATGCCGCTGCTGGCGCACACACACACACCCCCACATACGGGCTCATTATTATTATTTTATTATCTACACGAAGAAGTGACCCGAATGGTCAACTTCTGAGTTGTTTTAAAACCCCTTCTACGGATCCTTTGTCACCTTCTACATCTCCTCCGTCAGTGCCTTCTTACCATCGAAATCAATACCGATTCAATGTGCGACATTGGCATTCATTCCCTTTGGTTCGCATCCCTAGCCATCGCTCCAAGCTCCCGGTTCGCGCTGCCCCAAGGGTTCCGACTCCAGGCCGCCGATTCCGGCTCGGCTCGGCTCAAGCCCCGCATCACCGCTCCGCCGCGCGGGTCCGGTATTATTATTATTTTTTGTATTATTTTCCGTGCGGTTTCTTCTTCGCATCCGGTTCAGAGTTCAATATACATCTACATGGGTGGGTTATCGTATCTGGTTAAAATTTGGAGGGGTTGTTAGATGGGGAGGTAACCTCTTCGTAGACGAGGTTATGTCCCGTGGGTCCCCCGAAAGGGGACCCCACCCCTCTTAAAAATCGAGCAGTGTTCGTAATTGGCTGAAATTTGGTGAGAGGATTCAGAGTTTGATTTTCAAGAAATACTTGATATGTGAATCTGTGGAGTTGGCTCCGGCAACGGGTGCTGGAGCCACCGCGGTGCCGAGTTAATAACATTCGTATAACAACAATGTTGGTGTCCTTATAGGGTTATCGAGGTCGTAGAGTTCGAATATGATGGTTATAAGTCCGTGTAAGGTGTCTTAGGACCCCCCCTTAAGGGGGTCCCGACTGAATTGTCCGGTAATGAGTGGAAAACAGGAGGTCGCAAATCCCATCATGCAGAATGAACCTTGAACGAAGAGGGAAAGGATGAAGCAAGGCGTCTGAACTCTAGAGGAGTAGGGTTGACAGTGCACGGGCTGCTTCCGGTGCGTGGCCGAGTTATCTAATATTAGTGAATGAACAATTTAAAGTCTAATATTTCATGTTGTATTGGATTTTTAGATATTCGGAAATTGATAATGGTCTAAGACCATGGTGAGATATAATTTTCTGTATCTTTAAGTATTGTTACCTTAAACTTACAAACTTTAGGCGTTTTTACATACCACACTAAAACGTCTATGTCTAATCTCTAATGCTAAATCCAAACCCCATCTCTCTCTCAATACAGCATGCCAACCTCCCTCCTAGTACCATTCTTAAAATTGTTCTAGTGACTTTTTTATCATTCTCGTGAGATTGTATGTAAGTCACGTATTTTTTACGAAAAGTCAACTCGTTTAGCATACCATAAATGCATTTGTTAATATACAACCCTCACTAAATCATAACACTATCCTTGGACCCCAAAAATCTCGAGTACACCGCTATCACTCGGATCTTGCTTCGGACTCCGGAGCTCGTTGATCCTAAATTGAATCTTATGATTCAGTCCACATTTTGAGTATAGTTTTGGAATAAACATAAATACAATTTCAAGTTCTATCATATACTAAAGATCAATCAATATGATGTCCAACGGGGCTCTTTAACAAGGTTTTCACATTAATAAGATAATACTTAGCATCAGTCTAAACTTAAAAGAAAATAAATGCCAAATGTGTTCTTCCAGTACCAAAATATTTGCAGCATCTTAAGCGGGAATTGAAACTGTGAACATTAACAAGTTTCCACACACATTTCCCATTTTTCAATTACCATATTTTGCAGACCCTATTTTGCGTAATATAATACATTTCGATTGTACGGAAACAAAATGAAAAATTCGCATCTGAATCCAGAGCACAGTACATTTAGCAAAATTTGGTGACGTACCTCTGCTTCTTGAATAGGAATTTCAAGTTGACATACATACCCCGGATTTAAGTTTTCATTTTTCACTTACGGTTTATTTTTGATTCGTAAATTATAATATCGCCTGTGACTAATCGGAAAAAAATACGCAAAGTTCGATAACTCATAAAATAAAAAATAGAAAAGAAAAAATTACTGGATTTAATAGTGAAGTAATTATGTCATCAACATTATTTACTGCCTATTTGCAGTCTTTATTCTTTTCATATTTTAAAATGTAATTTCGTATGTCATAAGTATGTGACTGTATTTGCGAAATCAGACAGTGTCAGTTTTGGAAATATTTTTTGCTCTGATTAAACAAAGTGTATATGAGGAATTTGGACCCCCGCCCTCATTCCAGCATTTGTTTATGAAATGACCTTTCAGTCAACAGAAATGTTGCTGTATTTCGTCGTCTTATTTTTTTTTTTGCTGGAAGGGAATGAAGTTGCTTGTTTACTCGTTTAAATTGTTGTTAATTTGTAATCCTTATCGTTTGATAATGAAAATGTTTACATAATGGCAAGACTCTTTCTATGTAACCTTCGAAGGCACAATTGAATCAAGCGACAAATTACCTTCGGGCCAAAAAAAGCCCTACAACGTGAGGGAATACACTTTTTCATGTGACAAGACCTCCCGTTCCTACTTTGCAAGTCTCACCCATGGGATATAAGACGTGCTTACGCTATTATCCATGTAGATGAAACAAAATGAGAATCGGCCCCAGACCAGATTTTCCGACTGACTTGTAATTTCAGATGCACACACTTCCCTCCCCTATCAACAAAGCATTGCAGGTGCCCAACCACCAGAACCCCACACACCACCAGCAAAACACACAAAATCGAACCTCAATGCAAATACTTACATTACAACTTCACATGGAAACAAGTCGCGACACTATCAAACTGAGCACCTACACCAAATACAAGTAAAACCCGTAGGAAATCATGAATAATAGCCAACGCATTGCGTTTCGCTCGAAAATAAAACACAACAACTCCGGACGCTCGCCATGATAAAGCTAGCTGGCTACTCGCCTGGAATACGAAATGATATCATTCCGAGAAACGACATAAAACGATCATTTCCCTAATTTACACACCACGCTAACCTGCCAGCACGACTCAGTACGTTGCGCACACCATAGAATTTTTGTCCGAACCAGACCTCATAACTCCCCCTACGGGAAATATGCAAACCATTAGGAGACTCCCATAATGAATGGCGAAAAACGGAAAAAGGGAATGAAATGCTATAACATATGCCGAATACACCGAACGCAACACCGCACCACACGCCCCGAAGTGCACAACCACACGCCAACCGCCCAAACCGCATGGGGAAAGGCGGAGCGCCACCCCAGCCCGGCCCAGAACGACCAAAGAGGCATACACACATCCATGAACCGAAGTGTGATACAGCAATCCGAGAATATATATGTTCGCATCCTTGAACAATCAGCAACTCCCGTGAAATATTACCATATAGCTCACTCTCTACTACAAATGAATACACTCAAATTACAACAATCCTATTACCTATTTTTTGATCTTTATTTTAATTATTTTTCTTTATTTTCCCCAACATGCACTTCACCGACATAACACTATTTACACGAATTTACACTAAATCCAGCTGTCAACCAAACCGATCTAAAATTACCAAATCCCCCGCACAAACTACCACCAGGAAAATACCAAACTACAAAAAGACCGATGCACATTCCCTAACCTATAAGAAAACACATAACACCCTAAACTATCACAACGCATCAACCTAACATGCCATATAAATCTTTAATTCACTAATCCAAAGCAGATTTAATCATTTCATTTCCCAGGGATATTAAAACACCCACCATAACCTCCAAGAAACAATACACCCAATCAAAAAAGATACCACTCACAACAAACGCAACCCAGATTAAGCCCTAACACCCATCACACATTTAAACGAATTCGTTCGAACAATTTTGCCAAACTTTCCTCACACAAGAAAACACTCACCAAAAACACCAGAAATGTGGTAACTATACTGAAAAACTCAAACAACCCAACAAAAACTACAATCGAATCATCAAAAACCAAACACAACAAAACCCCCCAATCAAAACAACAACGCAACTTCTGCAACTCACTTCGCAAAGCAATTCAAAACTTCAACTTCAAACAGCATCATATCAACGCTTCTCCAAACACGACCCAACATAAATAAACCAAGCTTAAACATGTAAAAAACCTTAAAACTCATTGCAGCTAGCCTCAACTCAAACAAACCTAAGGAAACACAGCTTAACTCATTAGCACAAATATAACCATTAGTTCCACCAGCACCTGATTTCATTCCTCCTGCATGGAAAGAAGCTCATTATACCCAAATTAAAACCAGGAAAAAGCCCTGTGAACCCAATCGTTCCGTATCAGCTCCATTCTCTATTATCAACGTATTTTCAAACTTACTAGAAAATCATACTAACAAAATAACTCCAAACACCAAATACAAATATAACTTCCAACAAAACCATTTAACCACAACCCACTCATAAAAAATCTCAACCCAATCAACGGCCTGAACTCCAAACCCACTCACAACAACTGACCAGACCTAAACATAACCTAAACCATAAAATAACAAATCGAATATCACACTACTAAAAAAATGATTCCATCTATCGGGAGACAACAATACAAACAACACACAAATTTCCCCCGAAACAAAACTCAATACGAATACCCATCGCGCCATCTCCCAATTATTCTTTCTTGCCATTTCACACCCAGCAGGCCACACAGCAACCTAGTAAGACATCACCGATAGCCACTACCAACAGAACCTAAACATTGCCATAAACCGATAACAACATCACAACTTCAACATGGTTACGAAAAAAATAGTGCTGCATCACCAAACAATCATTAGTCACACATAATCACCACTGACTCAACTTGCCCAACACCCCCCAAGTCTACTTTAACATTGCCACCCTTAACAAAAACTCCCCAAATCCTCTGAGTAACACTTAGCACACACTCAACTCACCTTGGCAAAACACTCACACAACATAATTTCATCGGCAAACAAGAAACTAACATATTAAGAACATCGTCGGCCAGACTTCAAAAAACAAAAACGCACCACCCTATAATATACAAACAATACATTCGTCCAACCTTAAAACTTGCCTCATCCAACGCTGGACCCATTACCTGACTAAACAACATTAAAGCAAATTTCAATCAACACAAACAAAGCACTACGAATTATACAGGATGTGCATTCGAACTAACACATAGCAAAACACTACCGAGCAAACCAAATTTACCCATTCTAAATACGTATATAATATCTTCTAATTGCCAAATCCTAAAATTTTTATCCATGACACACAGCATTCTCCAACCCCACCCAAATCACAGACTCAAAAAACCTCACTTCTTCCCACTTATATTACAAACATTTCTGCAACAACTTCCATCTCACCACAACACACAATACTACGAACAAATCCACATGATTACTAACAGAAAAATACTAACCGCAGACCACAACATTTTAACAGCTGTCTCCATAAATACACCAGTATTCAACCTACCTTTCGATAGAACTAGCGAGTCTTCCTGGACAGATGTAAAGAAGATGCGGGGGTCCCACCACCAAATGTTGCAATCTCCAACCCAGATTCAAACTAACCAAGACCACTGCAAGAATATCTGATCCAAAACTGCTAACAAGTCCGGAAAACACATCCCACTTAAACCTCCTGTCTATCTAAACTCTCAACCCAGAGAATCTAGAACACTTAAAAACTAGAAGAGAACCCGTCCATTTGTGGATTTACCCCTCTCTCGATAAGGGGTGCAAGGGTATGTAATATATTTATAATATAAATATTATATAATATAGTTTATTAATTATATTATTAAATAATATAATTATATTTTTATAACTAACAATATTCGTTGCTTTCATTATCATTATATCTATTACAATTCTATTATTCCTTACCTATTTATATAGTACCACCAACTGGTGTCACGGAACCGGCAAACCATCCGATTGATCGTGGTATGATTCACACCTCCTAACTCCTATTTATTGAAAGATATTACTAGATCTATAATATCCTATATTATATATAAGATTCATATAATATACTAATATTATAACATATATATCTATATATTATATATTATATATATATACTATATACTATCTAATACTATACTATATATATATATAATAATATATATCATACACATATATAATATATTTCCATATATCTTTATTCTTATATCAAATATATTATTTTAATAATATATCAACTCTTATGGCGTCCAATTCATCTTGGTGAGGTCTAGATTTACGGCAACGTAGCTCCATCTGTGTGTACTTAACAAATCTTATAACCTGAACTAGCCAGGGACCTAAAACAAAATACCACATCCAGGATCGACGATGCATATGACTAGCCTAACATAGAATCTACGTTTCCGGTAAATCTCTAGGATAAAAAAAATTTAAATACTAAAATATAATTTAAAACTTAAGTTAAATAATTTACATAAATCTTAATATGTTTTTAACTACAAACACAATAAATTTCAATTTTCACTAATTTTAAGTTATTATAATTGGAGATTTTGTGGTGGTTTAAAGGTACTCTCCATGTTACTATGACAACAAAGTGGATAAACAAAGCATCTTGTTTCCTAAGTGAATGGAATAGCCGTAATAGAAATCTGTATTATATTAAAAAAATTAATGTAATCAAAATTCTACTATTAATAACAAAATGTACAAAGGAGAAATCGTTTTCATCATCACGTTTTACTTCTCCC
Organism: Trachelipus rathkii; assembly: GCA_015478945.1. Taxonomy (NCBI): domain Eukaryota; kingdom Metazoa; phylum Arthropoda; class Malacostraca; order Isopoda; family Trachelipodidae; genus Trachelipus; species Trachelipus rathkii. The sequence goes on from JABUQX010087557.1 coordinate 31,324, forward strand.
ACTTTACATAAAAATTAGGATTGATTAAACGGTATGTGAAAGCTCTACAAAAGATGAGAGTATTTTAAATATCTTTGCACCAAGTTTCTAATTTATCAGAAGGCAATATAATGGAAGGAGTATTGTCGACGATCAGACATTAAAAACTTATGAGATGGACTTATTTTGTGAACAAAATGGGAGAGAACAGAGACAGCTTTGGAGAGCATTCCAAAGACGGTTGTTGGAATTCCTTTTTAAACAAGAAGTTCCGAATTACAACAACTATTGTTGAAAATATGTTCGAAGACGAACGATTTAACTTGGGCGTTCCAACCTCCGAGCAATTATTTTTCCCCTACTGTCTGATAAAAAGGTGTCGGTATTTAAATCAGGAACAGCAATCTAATATAATGAACACCTAAAAAGGAAGCCATTTCTAAAAGTTCAATTTTGGCAGTGCAACTCCCTACGGTCCGCCTTCCTAACTGATAAATTTTTTATTAATTACTAAATTAAATAATAAAATTTCCTATAATTATTATATTTATTATATTATTATTATTATTATTATTATTTATATATATATTATTTATTATTATTATTATTATTTACTTATATTATTATCTATTATGTATATTATTATTATTAATCTTTAAAATATTAATTTATCCATTTAATTTTAATTTAAAATATAATTATAATTCTATTCATTGATTGTAAATTTTTAATATTTATTATTTTATTCTTATTAATGTGTCTATTATTACTTCTATTTATTTTATTAATCTATTTTATTATTAGCATAAGCATATTAAATTATATCTTAATATTATTATATTTTATTATTATATATTGTTACTACTTACGTTTATGGTTGTTTTTTTTTTTTTTTTTTTATTATTTTTAATTTATTTTTTTTTATATTATCTCTATAATTTAATATTATTTAATATTATCATTATTATTCATTATATTAATTTTTATATTATTTATGTAAATAACAAATTGAATGATATTTTATATATACGTTAATTCCCGAAACTTTGATAAATAACCTCGTAATTATCGGTTTTTCAAGATTCAGAACCGAAATAGGAAAGCGTAAGTTAAATTCTTCATTTGTCGGGTCCGAGGAATATTCGGTATTCCTCGAATACTCTTTTCCAGATTAACCGAATATTCTGGCTCATTCGCGCCTATTCGGCCTTTTATCACTATTCGGCACAAATCCCTAGTTTTCTGTCAACAAGTTACGTGAGCTTATGTTAAGTAATTACTTAGATCGCATTTGTTCTTATCTCAGATTGCATGTATCTGGTACTTATCTTTCCCTTACTCTTATATTATCCTTCCATTACTTTCCCCCTATTATATATTAATATTATGATGATTTTACATTTCAAGAATTGTCCTCTTGTCTTAATCTTTACCGTTCTATTCTCGCTTGATCGATGTATAAAATTCCACAGGTGGGGATTCGTGTGTCTACCTAAAACCTTGTGAAATTCAATTCTTTTAAAAATCCACAAACTTCTTAAGTTGGATTCATTGAGTAATTCAGAGTAGTTACCTCTTTTTCGACATTGATTGAATGAGTGAACTCTTCCTATAGGTTGGCTCAAATATTCAAACAATCTGGGCTAATAGTTAATATTAAACATATATATAAAATAATATATATATATATATATAATATTGATTTTAAATAATTTAATTATTAATATATTATATTTGTAATAAAATTATTAGCTACTGTATTTTTATAATACAATATTTATAAATTATTATTAAAATTAATATTAATATTATTAAGTGTGTTTAATAATATATTTTATAATAGCTAATTTTGAATATAATTATTATATATTTATATATATGTATATTATATATATTATAATAGTATATATATATATTTATATATATATATATAGTATATATATACTTACCATATATAATTATATATAGTATATATATACTGGTTTATAATATGAGTATATAAATAGTGACTTGATAAAAATATTCCTGGTATTCATTTATTTGACAAATAATTTTTAGTGAATTTTTTTTTAACAGTTGCAAAATTATTAAGTGAGTTATGTATCAGTGATTTTTAATAGACATTTGACACACTAAATATTCATATATATATATTTTATATATTATTTATATATACTATATTATAGTATATTATATAATTATATTAATATTTAATTAGTGTTTTTTATTCTGGTTATTATATTTATTATTATTATATTTAATTATTAATACCCACAGCTTTCTTTCTGATTATTAATATATTATATTATTTATAATTTTATTTATATATATTATTATAGTTACTATTATTATATATTTTTTTGTTTATTTATATCATATCATTGTTTATAATTACATATCAATCAGTTTATCAAGCCAAATGAAATTAAAAAAATATTAACATTTATTTCCTTTAAATAAGACGATAAAATTATTTGTTGGAAAATTAAAATTTAATTTATAATTCTGTGCATACTGTTCATTTGTGTCACGTTTTTCCACTCCTGGTTGCTTCCCAGCGAACTCCTTAAAGACAAATATTATTTAGAACAATCTTTAAATTCACCCTTCATCTTGCACAACACGAGAGTAATAAATGTCATAAAACTCCAACAGATTTTATTTGGAAATTTATTTCTTATTTATCATTTTAGATTTTTACAAACTTTTATAAACTGGTAATATTCCTTGTTTTCAGACTCTCGAGTTTCTCAGCTATAAATTATGGCTATAAAGTAAATTCTACAGTATAGTTAAAACTTTAACAGGCACAACCATAAATAATTATATAGTTACTATGCTTTTTGGGGTATCAAGCTATTAAAAATATCAATAGCATTTGGTCAGAGGAAAAACTTCAGAATTTGGACTTTGGATCTAATCTTATGTATTAGAGACACAATGTGTAGCAAAAATTAACTGTCTTTCTGTAAAATTGCGAAAATCTTTCTTTTTGTGGCATCAGGGATCCATTTATAATAAACTTAATAAACTTACGAAATAGTTCACTGATTATTTTCCAGAGCTTGATCACATACTGTCAGCTAGGTAATATGAATCCCACAAACCGTTAAAATAGTCAATGTGTCAAAAGAGTCACGAATACTGACAGAGACACTTTTTGAGCTTTTCTCCAAAGCAATGAATTTTAATTTTAGTACAAGGAAAATCTATCACATTTCTGGATATAAAGAGCTGCGAAATTCTTCAAAGTTACACATGAGGAAATGAAAAATGCTGCCGCCATTTGCAAAACCTATCTTTTTGAACAAGAATTTCTCATGCTCATAAACTTAAAAACAAAGTCCGTATGAAAAATTGCTCTGACATCAATAGTTGTAATTTGTTATTGTACCAAACGTGAAACCACATCATTTCTTCAGAAATTGAAGTGAAAATGTTTTTAATGAAATTCCTTTGTTCCTTGCTAAGATTAGCAACTCTTTCTGTTATTATTTTCACATTTCATAAAGTTATTTCTCTTTAATCATTTTGCTAATCTTGTGTTTTATATTTAATGCTGATTAATCAAGTGTAACTGTATGATACATACTTTTCAGCTTGTATGATTTTAATTTTAATACAAATGGAACAATAAACTATTTTGAATTGAGTGTTCTTTGTAGTTTTCGGATTTAGTGAAATTTTAAGAAAAATAC
>JABUQX010087557.1:42500-60114 GCA_015478945.1 Trachelipus rathkii
CATTTATTCTTGCACACACTTCACTATCCCAATACATATTTTTGATTCCATTCAGAAGCCTACCACCAACATCATATATCACTAACACCTGTCACACAGCTTCCCTGTTAATCCTGTCTTTTGCCTATTGCAAGTCCATAAAACCTAAATACGATTTATTCTTCTCTCTCATTTTCTCAATTATTTGCTTCAATGTAAAAATTTGATCCACACATTCTCTGCCACTTCTAAATGCATCTTGTTCCTCACCAATCAGTTCCTCAGTCACTCGAGGTACTCTTTCAACCAAAATGCCAGCATATATCTTCCCGACAACGCTCAATAAACTAATTTCCCTATAGTTCCTACAGTTCCCCTTATTCCCTTTACCTTATATAAGGATGCTATTACAGCTCTCCTCCAATCTCTCGGAACTTTACCGTCCATAAATTCTTTGTTACACAACTTCCAAATCCATTCAATCACCATCTCCCCTCGATTCTTAATCATTTCACCAGTAATTCCATCTATGCTTGCAGATTTACCATTTTTCAACTTTCTCACCCTAGCCATTACCTCCTTCCCACTAATTACCTCATCCCCAAAATATCTATTTCTTCTTCCACCATCAAACCCATACACATTCACTATCACCTTTTCATTACTGCCAATGTTATGCAGATTTTCGAAGTGTTTCCTCAACACTCTTCTCACATCCATTCATCCGTGTACGAAAGCCCCATTTTTTTCAAAAATTAATTTTTATTCCAGATTCTTAAAACAGGATTCCCTTACTCTCTTCTTACCTTGCTGCTTCCTTCCCAGAAAAAGCTTACCTACTCCCTTAAAAGTTCCCATTCATCCTTCTTTAAAACTTTTGGTCTTCTCATTTTTTTATCTATTTATAAAACTTGGTCTTCCTTTTATCCTTATATAATTCCAAACATCTTATATTTACTTTTAGCATATAAACCACGCTTCTTTTTTACTTTATACCTCTTCATTCACCTCTTCATTCCACCATTCACTGTTGAAATTCTTACCTCCTGCTTTTGCACATCCACCTACTATATATTATATATATATATATAATATATAATATAATAGTATATATTATATATATATATATATATTATAATATATATATATAGATATATATATATATATATTATTATATATAGTATTTATATATAATTATATATATATATATATATATATATATATATTATATATATTATATAAATATATATTAATATATTATTAATATATATATATATATATATATGTATATATATTAACATATATATATATATAATAATATATAACTATAGTATATATATATATATATATATATATATATATATATATATATATATATATATATATATATATATATAATATATATAATAATATATATATATATATATATAATATATAAAAAATAATTATTGCATTGTTTCAATTTATATGAAATGCATTGCAAAACAAAATGAAATTTAACTAAATTGGAATGAAAAATGTTTACATGTAAACTTTAATTTAATAACTAAAATAAATATTATGTTCTCCCTTCTTTTGTAAATAATAAAATAATGTATAACATAGCATTGAAAACCCCAATTAATATTCATCTTGAGTCTAGGGACGTATAAAAAAGGTGTAGGTGTGGGTGTATATAGGTGTAGACGGAGAGTAACACAAAAAAAATTTAAAGCAATCTGGAAGACAAAAAATCAAGGTCAATTTTTTTTTTTTTTTGAGAGGGGAAGAATATCCATGCAATTTTAATAACAAGTATATATCTAATATATATCTATATATACTATTATTACATATATATAATAACTATATACTTATGATAATATATTTAGTACTATATAGATAAATATAACGTACTGATATATATATATTATATATATATATATACTATAATAAATATATATATTATATATTTGTATGATAGTAATATATATATATATAATATATATATATATATATAGATATAATAGATATAGTATATAATACATATTATCATATATATATTATATATAATACTATATATATATAATATATATAATAAAATATAACATAATATAATATGTTATAAAAAAATAGCAATAATAATAATTTTAATGACTAAACTATGTTTGGAGATATCAAACTATAATTTAAAGGGGACAAAAATCTTCCTTATAGTTATTTGTTTAACTTTCTTTAGGATAATGACAAACGATATTCAATTTGTAAGGCGGTTGTTCATGACCCACCCACCCCACTTCTCTTTACATCAAACTTCGCATGGGAGTCCATATGTTATAAACCATGGTTCACAAATCGCGTCGAAACAAAGTCAGATAAAAAATAGACCATTCACACACAATCGGCTACAGCGACAGAGTCCGCATGGCCAAAAAGGGTGCGGGTTTCAATCCCGTAGTCCGATCCTTAGGTAGAAATTACCTGGAGAAGTTCCCCCCAGTAGGGTTTATGCCGTAGGTCTTTGAAGACTTTAAAAAAAAAAAAAAAAAAAAAAAAAATTCTTTGCCTTCAGGAATATCATCAACGATTTAAAAAAATTTGATTCCTTAATAAATTACATGAGTAAAGAAATTGTAGCCATCGTTGCTTTAAGCCTTAAAGCAGTGAAATATTATTGAAAGAAAAGTTGGCCATTCAGAAGAATAAAATAATGGAGATGAAATTGAATTAAGAAAAATTTCTTCTCTCTTTTCTACAAAAGTTGGCTCCTCACTTGTTTATGTATTTTATAGAGAAAGCCAACTTCTCTAGAGGGCTTCCCTCTTGGGTTTGAGCCCGGGACAATCGAAAAGAAGAGAAAATTAAACTTTAAATAATTAATTTCTTTCCTAATCGTTTTTTAAGACAACAAAACCATTTGAATAAAATTAATGAGAAAAATTACGTAATGAGATCTTTCCTAAGAAAAATAATAAAAATAAATAAGGAAATTAACAAATTTAATTTAAATAATTTCTTTTTAAGAATGAAACTTTAGGTATATGGGGAAAGAGTGAAAGATTACTAAGAATATACATTAAATAATTTGTTTAATAGTTTTAAATATGTAAATAATGTGTATTCGAGATGAAAAAAAAAATGTTGAATATATTTTAAGAGTATATTAGCAAAATAAAATAATTTCTTTCTAATCTCCCGTAATTATACATTTTTAAATCATCCTTTTTCAATTTCGTTACTTTTGTATATGGCCACTATACATACAAATGAACACGCAAACACATTACCAAATATATATATATTTATATAATATATATAAGTATAAAATATATATATAATATATATTATATATACTATATTTATATATATATATATATTATGATCATATATATATATATATAATATATATATATATATATATATATAGAATATAAATCATATAATTAGTGAGGCAGCAGATGTCATTTTTTTTCGCATCCGCGGTATGCGGCATGCGGATGACGGCATGCGGCGATGCGGATGTTTGACGATTTATAAGTATAATATAATATAATATTTTTATTATATATATACTATATATATATATATATATATATATATATATATATATATATATGGGAGAGTATTATATATATATATATATATATAATAATATATATATATAATATATTAAATATATATAAATATATATATATATCTATATATAACTATATATATATATCTATATATATATATATATATAGAATATAATATATATATAATATTATATCATATTATATATATATAGTTCATATATTCACATATATATCTATACATATATAAATATATAAGTATATATATATATATAGTATATAACTATATATTATATAATATACGGCTAATATATATATATGCCTAATATATTTCAGTATGTTTACCACATCTCATTAATATAATTGTTCGTACCACAGTACGGTGTGGCGGGACCCAACTCCAAATGGCCACCCCCACCAACCTCTTTGCCCCAAATCTATTAGACCTTAATTGAAGAGATCGTTTAACAATGGATTTATATACTTTTGCATACTAGTGTATTGAAATCAAATACGGAAATCTTCTGCTTGTAAACAATCAATTTTTCTTGCTTGAGTGCTGACAGCTATATCTTCTGCAATTGGTAATTAGTCTCACGCATTCTAAATACTCTCTCACTCTTAAACAACTAGTTGGGGACAGCCAAGTATTTTCTTGCAAGTTTATTAAAGCATGGGTAAACATTTTGCTTAGCTTTTTCCACCAACTATAGGATCATCATTTGTATCTAGCGTTTTCTTGGTATAGTTTTCAATCATTTTCACTACATCGTTTGGTAATTTGCGTGTTTCTTCATCACACTGGACTAAGAAATCTATACTAGTGAATCTGTTATGATTTACTTCTAGGAGTGTTGGTTTGGCAATTCGTTACTTTTCCTTTTAAAGAAACGGAATTAATAGACGTTAGGATTGAAGTTTTTCCAACTGCAACACAACAGTGACCGACGATTAACTTTTCTAATTATTGTGTTTACAGAAAAACTTGCCTTCTATAACGGGATCAAGAAAATGCCCTAGATGACTTGCCAAAAAAGCTAATTACCAACAACGTTTTTCTAGCTCATTTATACATCTTCATTATTTCGTAAACCATTATTCATTTTTTATTGAAGATGGTTTAAAAATTGCTTCCTTCGTTTGAGATTAATGGATTCATTCGGAGACAGAAGCTTTGTAGAGGCCTTATGTTTTTGCATCCCTAATCTCATGTGACTCTGTCACTCAAATTATTATGACGTTCATGCTGCGAAACATGAGTCTTTAAAATCTTAATACCACAGGTTGAGTCGAGTCCCATGTCTCTCATTTAAAAGTTTGCGTTCAGATCATCTCAAGTATTTTATTATAAAACTTTTTCAAATCTCGACAATAAAACATCCGCGCAACATACCGCAGGGCGAAAGCGCGGATTGCGCGGAGTGCGGATCTCTAAAACATGTCGGATGCTCCGCGGAATGCGGATGCTCCGCGATGCAGATGCTCCGCGGATGGCGGCATGTCGGATGTGGATGTACCTTGCGCAGTCACTAATATATCATACACTATATTATATATATATATATAATATATATATATATATATATATATATATATATATATATATATACTATGATATATATATATATAGTATATATACGATAATATAATATAGTATAATTATATACTACTATATATATAATTATATATATATATATATATAATCATATATATATATATATAATATATATAAATATAATATATAATATATATTGATTATTGGGAGGTGAAATTCCTTTAAAGAAACCTAGAAAATATAAAATATTTACATTGAATGTCTAATTATGATTGCATATTTACTCATAGATACATAAATAGAGTGCAATATAATGATTACGTTTGGCAGGTTAAGTGTTGATTCCGGCAAATACAAGACCCAGAATGTGTGAAGGAGAATCTCACTTGTTCTTCTCGTATATCCAATTATATGGCAAAAAGTAGAACCTATTTAATAAGCGAGTTAGAACTGCTGTAGTATTGCACCGCAGCGGTGCATGGTAGTAGAAATTGAAAGAAAAGGACGACCAATTCCTATAAAACCAACCCGTTCTGGTGAGGCTTGCTTAGGGATTTGGGGCAAAGATATCAAGATTGAAGATTCCTAGTAGATTTTTCGAGGTGATAAAGCCTAGTAATCTTGCAAACACACGGGTGAAACAACAAAACTTAAAAAAGGGCAACAATTGTAGGACCAATGGAAGAAATTATAACCAGGGAATCCCCACTGTGAATGTAGTCGAATTAAATGAGCAAAGTCCTAATGGAATACTCCGAATGTACTCTGAACATCTTAGTTTAGCGCTTTAGGTTGAGAGAGCCTGGAATAAACGGGCGAGATCAAAGGAGTCAGTAATCCAACTCTTGGACCGATATCATCCTGCCTTGAGTCTAGGAGATTCAGACGTGGGGTGCACTAATGTGATTAAACACAAAATAGAAACCCTGACCGAGGACCCTGTTCAGGTACCTGTCAGGCGTTTACAAGGCCTTATACTCCGGGAGATAGAGGCAAATTGTCAGAAACTAGAGGAAGAAGGAATCATCCAGCGGAGCAAATCCCCATATTCAGCCCCGGTGGTCCCTATTCGTAAGAAGGACGAATCGATTCGATTGTGTATCGATTATCAGGAGCTTAACAAAATCACCAAGGGAGATAGTTTCCCCATCCCAAATTTGATCGATATGCTTTTCAGTCTTCAGGGGATGAAAATATTTTACAACAATAACCATTTAATTTAAAGTTCATTATCAGCGGGAAATGGAGGAGACCAGCATTGAGAACACCAACTTTTCACCACTCCTGTTGTCTCATGGGAATTTTTAACGTATATGCCGTCTTGAGTAATAGAACGCCCTTGCCACTTTCCAACAACTTGAGGAGATGAGTATTTGTCCTGTCGCATTTACCCTGGACGACGTGTATGGTGGTATCTGGATGATGCCTCATTTATCAGTAAAAACGTTTGAAACAAGCATCTGAAATCTTAGGAAAAAGTATTGTCAGCATTTGAAGAAACGATTTCAAAAATTAAAAACCAGCCCAAAACCTTTCCTCTTCAAGAAAGGAGGTCCAGTCAATCTTGGGTCATATGAGTGTCGAACACGGCATGATCCCCTTTAGAAAACAAGTTTGGCAAGGCATAAGTGCCAAACAGTTCCCATACCAACCACTGTTAGGAAATTACGGCAATTTCTGGGCAATGGTAAATTTCTATAGGCGTCACATCGCTCATTTGCTCAAGAATAGGCCAAACCAACTTTTTTGAACTGCTTAGAGCAAGATCTCTAACAGTGGACAGAAACCATTAGAGCGCCTTTGAGCAATTGAAAGGAACGCTTTAAACATCACCACAGATTCCGTGTGCGTACCCAGAAGATCAGAAAAAAGCAAACCCATTATTGTTTGTACCTGGATCGCCTTCAGATATCGGGCAGGAGCGGTTTCTTTCCCAGATCTAAACCGGGAAGAAAACGTCCTTATTAGCTTGTACTCCACAACCATTAACAAACCCTGAAACAACGCCCTAATTTCAGTATACGAAGCGGAAAAGGAAGTTGCTGCCAATACGATGGGCTGTGAAGGCATTAAAACCTTCCTCTATGGAATAAGAGAGTATAATTTACACTGATCATCCAGCCGCTTTAATCTTTGCATTTAAGTATGCCCCGGGTTATGTGAACGCACGAGGTACTCGCACACATTGAAGAAATCAATGATATAGACTACGAGCTTAGATATATTCCGGGGAAAGAAAACATAGTGGCTGATGCTTTATCCTCGATCACCGATCGGTGAAACATCTGACGAACAGGATACCTTTCCTGTTAACCCCCTTCCTGGAGGAATTTTCGAGTTTACAATTTCCTGGAGGGGAGACTGTCACTCTTTCAGGCTTGACTCTGTTGCTTTTATATGGTTCCGACTGAAAATCATCAAGATACACAAGAAGTGGTTAAAGACTTGATTGGAAAACTAGAGGAGCAGTATGGATTTACAATCGATTGAAGATGATGCTAGGCAGTGACCAAACAAATTACATCTCCTGAGACAACCAGGTCAGTTCCCTATAACCACAGGCAAAACATGGCATTTGGAAACGGAAATTACACTATTTATAGTTGGGTGCTACTATGGGACACGAAGCCGTTGAAAGTTTGGAAGATTACCGAGAAAAATATTTGTCTCAAGGTTTTGTGTTGCGCGGAGTACATTATAATCTTTTGGTACCCATAAAAATTCAAATGATCCGCGAAACTGAAACAATAAGCACTAACTTGATAACACCTATGGTATTTTCGGAGTGGACATTGTTAAATGAATCGATGGAAGAAGAGAGTGCTACTGCAGCGGTACCATCAACTGTTGTCGAAGACGCTACTAAAACCCCACAAAACACCGGTGGGGAGGTGGAGAGAGATTCGGGATATCCTCGGATACATCAGATAGTGATAGATCAAGATAATATCATAGATCCCTTGGAAATTGACCATGACGACATTGATAAGTTACAAAAATCAGACTACCTATTAAGACGCTTAAAAAGAGCTATAGTACAAAACTTGCCATTTAACGGGCCATTGAAACCTTTCGCGCGGGTAAGTAAGTATATATATCTGAGGAATGATCGGTTATACAGGGAGTTTCCTACGGGAGAGTTTGCATTGATTGTCCCACATTATTATTTGACCGAGGTGGCAATAAAAACACATTGGATGTTCGCCCATATAGGAAAGCACAAATTGCATTCTCTGCTTATAAATTGGATATGGCATCCTAAAATCACAGCCATCTGTAATGATATCGCCACCACTTGTTACAAGTGCCAAGCATGTAAGATCTCTAATATCCTATACGTTCCGCCAACATTAAAAATAATCACTTCAAGACCCTTTGAATTGGTGGCGATGGATCTGATACAATTCCCTTGCTCAGCGCAAGGGAATAATTATGCCTTGGTGATGGTAGATCATTACACCAAGTGGGTGGCTGCGGTTCCGCTGCGGAATAAACAAAGTATAAATGTAGCCAACGCATTTCAACATCGAATATTGCCATTTTTACAAAAGTTACCAGAACGACTGCTTACAGACAACGGCAGAGAATTTATAGGGCCTGAATTGAAGATCTTTTAAAACGACAACAGATTAAACACGTACTGACCACTCCTTATACACCATCCTCCAATGGAGCTGTTGAGCGGGTCAATCGTACCATTAGTCAGTACCTTAGAATGTCCATCAAAAAGTCAAATAGGTGGGATGAAGAATTATCACAGGTTTTATTGGTTTACAATCACACCACCCATTCAGAAACGAACCGGACTCCCTGTGAAAATATCCTAAAGAGGGCGCATGAATTACACACCGGACTTCCTTTGCCTGTTGAGGAAGAATGCTGGATAGAGAGTCATGGAAGATTTGTTCCTTATGAATTACATCAGATGGTGGGATTAAAAGTTCATCTTCCCGGAAACCTAACTAAGCAAATAAATTACCACCCGTGAGATAAGTAGGCCTGCTTATGAAGTAATCAAGGTAAATGACAACAAAGAGTCACCTATACAATAAAATCCGCAGAGGACGGGAAGCAATATAAACGCCTCACCATAAGCAATTAAGGGATATGGAAAATGCCCCTACTGATTAATCCCTTGTATTGAATAATCCGACATTCCAACGATATGCGCTAAATGAAGATCGAGAATCAGTGTTGTATGATGAAGAGAAAGTTGAGGAAGTTTTCAATGATAATGAAGTGGAGGTACCAATAACTGAACCTGACGAGATGAATGATTTTGATAATGAAGATGACGACGATGAAGATGATTCATTTGTAGGATTCACTACTGATGACGACGATGACGATGACTCATTTGTGGGATTCACTATTGATGAAGAAGTATTAGCTAACATTAAAGACAAATTTAAAGAACTGTTAAAAGAACAGGAAAAGATAAATTTAGGATTAGGAAAAATATTAGATAAAGAAATAGAAAGTAGGCAGATAGAATTAGATAGTACGTTAGGAAACGATAGTATAGTTAATAGGGAAGAGGAAGAATTTAATGAATATTTTGAATTGGTAGACACCCTCTGATTTGATTGAAGGAAAGCATAAAGAAATACCGTTTGGGAATCTAGAGATCCACCGGAATAAATTTGAGGGAATCTTGCTCCCACTGAATAAACCTAATTGAAGAACGCATTCAAAGTCAACAATTCAAATCGCGCGCTATAGTGGTGAGCCGAGAATGGAGGCCATATTAAATATTTAGCAAATCGAAGAAAATCTCAAAATTCTTCCTGATGAGCTGTCCCTTGAAGGATCGAAAGAGGACGTAAAGTAATTTAAGTTTGAAACTAACGGAGCTTATCGTCTAAAAAGAAAGTGTCAATGACTCGTCCACCTTTTACTCTGGTCGCGGCAGGTTCCGTTCAGGACCTGCCAATCGTCTCTCTCCTTTTTTTGATGATAGAAAGAAAGAAACGAGATAACATGAAAAATAAATATGAAATACTTTATATATAAATTAAAAGAAAAATTAAGAAGAAAATGAAAGCTTAAATTTGGTGGGGACAAAAAATCTACTGTGCGTCAATTAGAATTGACGGGTGGGGAGGAATGAGATGGATATCATCTATGTCTTGTTTTTCCCCATCCTACAGGTGTGTATTTTTGAATAAAATATAACAGAAAAAAAAACAAAAACCAAATAGACGGAAAATCAGCACCTGAGAAAGAAAAGAAACAAAAAGAAAATAAGAAAGCAAGAAAATAAACCGGAAGACAATCGGAAGCCAAGAAAAGACGACTGGAGAATAACTCTATGCCTTATCAAAAGGGTAAATATTAAAGATTATTATGTTCTTATATATATGTGTTTTACTTATAGTGAAGTAATGGAAGATGAAGAAAGTAAATTTAGTAAGGCATTATTTGAATTTTTGTTGACTTTTGAAGAATTTATAAGCAAGAATTTATTGCGTGGATGATGTATTGGAAATGATTATTAGTTCTTGTTTCTATTCAGCTCCCAGTTTGTGATCCCGAAGAACCAGGATATAACCATAGTGAAGTTGGCATCCCAGCTTTGGAAATCAGTCAGATAATCCATATAACGAGAAGGAAAAATTTAGATCTTCCCGCAAAGGGAATCCTCAGCGGAATTATTAATTGTCACCGGATTTATTCGTCACCTGATTCTGACAAACACTTTTGCGAAAAAAATTGTCAGCACCTCCCAAGGTATTTCATCAATATCCTTAATAATACATAACTTCAGCATAAATAAGCTCTGGTTGTACAGACAATAAATAGTTAAATGAATTGGATCTAAATTTTATATCAGCAAAGCGCAAAGTTTTCTTTAATGTAAAAATTTCAATAAAGTTTTTCTTGTCACAATTAAAAATAACAATTGGTAGAAAAAACATATATATGTGTATGGGTGTTTTTTTCCCCAAATTGTAAAATTAATCATAACATTTAAAATTAAAGATTTTTTTGGTGAAGAGAGAGCCATATCTGTCGCTTGCGGGAGAGTGGAAGACCTGTTGAATTAAATTTCTAGAAAAAGAAAAACACTTTTGTCCTCAACACACACACACACACTGGACTCCACGCCCCCGCAAAGTCATTGAAATGTTGCCCCTTCTTCCAAAGGATAGATAGGTGTATATATACCTGGATATAAAAGTACAATTTATATTATTTTTTTTATGTTTATAATTTTAAAAAACGTTTATTTTAGATTTTATATTTCTGTTCATTCTTTTTTTTTCCATATGGATATATATATATATGTATGCATATATGCATATATATATATATATGATTTTCATTTTTATTAATTAGTAATATTGGATAGTTTTGTTTGGAAAGATTTAATTATTTAATTTTTCGTAATCTTTTAATAAATACCTTAGTCGTTTCTTTCTTTAATTATCAAGGCAGCAGAAAGTATCAGGTATAAATCAATATTGAGTTGGTAAATTGTGTAACGCAGAGGAAGAGAGTGAGTAGTCCGAGGAAATTGCTGTTGCTGCTGAAATATTAACAAAACACTTGGTGCATATTTTACTTGTGATTTTTAGAGCAAATTAATTCAATCTAATATTTTTAATAGGTAACTCATAACATTTAGAAGTAGCTGGATTTAAAAATAGATGGGTTAAAGAGCCAGAAGTTAGAAAAAGAAACAACTGTAATTAGATCGATCAAGAGCCTTCCACTGCCAAGATAAATATCTTATATACTCCACCAACAGAAGAAGTCCGCCCAGAGTCGTTAAACACCTCAACGTAGTGGCAGACCCTTCTGAGAAAGGAATCTACCTCATCAAAACTTACAGGTGAGGTGCCCTTCTATTGTTTGGTGGGATCAAAAAAAACCTACACATATAATATATATATATATAATATATATTATATAAATATATATAACTATTATATATATATAAATATATAAATATGAATATATATATTATATATATGACCTTAATATATTCAGAGTTTAGCCACAAATCATATTTATATAATGTTACCAAGGATCTAATGTGGACGGGGACCCAACTCAAATGTCACCCCACCAACCCTTTTCCCCAGAAATCTTAGAACCTTAATGAAACGAGAACTTTTACTAATGGTATGTATATACTTTTTTGCACCTTAATAATGGAAATTCAACATATAGGCAAGTTTGATTGCGTGAGAAACATCCAATTTTTCGTGCCTTTTCTTGCTGAGAGTCTGTTTCTCTTTTTATGTATTATTAGCTCAAGCATTCTAAATACTCTCTCACTTAGAACACTAGTTGGGGGACAAGGCCAAGTATTTCCTTGCAAGTTTACTAAAGTCTATGGGTAAACTTTTGTCTTAGCTTTCCACCAACTGATAGGTTATTCATTTGTATCTAGTCGTTTTCTTGGTGATAGTTTTCAAGAATCATTTTCTTTACATCTTTTTGGTAATGCGTGTTTCGCATCACTATGGACTATACATTATACCTAGTGAATCTGTGTATTTATTTACTTCTAGGAGGTAGTTCTGTAGATTTCGTTATATTCTTTTAGATGGATGCGGAATATTAAGTGAGACTGTGAGGATTGAAGTTTTTTCAACTGAACACAATTAGGACGACGATATTAACTCGTTCTAAATATCTGTTACAAGAAAACTTGCTTTATAAACGCGGGATCTAGTTCAAGTGCAATATAATGAAGGTTCAGAATTTCTACAGGAAACCAAAATCGTATTTTCTAGCCTCTAATGTTATTACATCCTTCATATTTCTAAACCATTATTCATTGTTTATTTGAAGATGCGTTTAAAAATGCCTCCTTGTGCGTTGAGATTAAATGGTATTATTCGGATGTACAAGAAGCTTCGTTAGACGCGCTGATGTTTTTTGCAATCCCTAATCTCATGTGACTGTCTGTTGACTCAAATTTATTATGAACTTTCATTGACTGCCGAAATGTGAAATCATGAGTCTTAATTACACAGTTGAGTCGAGTCCCATGTCTCTCATTTAAAGTTTGCGTTCAGATTCATCTTAAGTATTTTTTATTATAAAAATTCTTTTTCAAATCTCGAAATAAACATCCGCGCCGCAACATCCGCAGGCAAAGCGCGGATGCGGATGCGGATCTCTAAAAATGTGCGGATGCTCCGCGAATGCGGATGCGGATGTGGATGTTATACCTGCATCACTAAATTATTATATATAAAATATATATTATTATATAGATATATATATAAGATTTATATAATCTTATATATATATATATATATTTATAATATAAAGGTTATATTATATATATAATATTTTATACTTAAATATAAATTTTATATTATAATATATATTATAAATTATATGCCAAAATGGAGAGAGTGAATCTTTTAAAAAAAACTAGAAAAATGAAATAAATATAAACATTGAATGTTAATATGAATTGCAAGTTTTTACTGATAGATTACATAAAAGAGTGAATATAATGTTACGTTTGGCAGGTGAAATGTGTTTGTTGGGCAAATTACAAGACCCAGGACATGTGTGGAAGGTCGAGTAATCCTCAGCTTGTTTTCTTCTCGCATATATCAATTATATATGGCTAAAAAGTAGACCGTATTTTATAGCGATAGCTAGTACAAGGATCTAGAAGTACTGTAAATATCCAGTTTGATGGCTAGATGACAGATTAAAGACAACCAGTACAAAATAAAGTGATGATTTCCAAGGATATGGATATTTAATCTGAAAATGAAGCTTCAAGCATCCGAGCTTCGCCTATGTGCAATTCATTTCAAATACAAGAATGGTTACCCAATATTAATTATGTATAGAGAATATAATAGTTTACATGATATATATATATTATGAAATATATTATAATATTATATATATATTATAATGTATATATAGTATATATAATAATAATAAAGAGAGAGATATACTATATATAATATATATTATTAAAATTGGGTAACCAATTCTTGTATTTGAAATGAATTGCACATAGGGAGTGGGTGCAGTCCCAAATTTGTTATTGTAGAAAGTATTCTAGGTTTTTTTTAAATCACTTATTTCTATTTTTACTGGTTGTCTTAATCTGTCACGAGCCATCAAACTGTTTACATACTCTAGAATCCTTGTGTACTAGCTATCGCTAATTAAAAAGGTTCACTTTTTAGCCAGGTATAAATTGATATACAGAAGAACAACTGAGAGTGCGGTCCTTCCATCACATTCGTGGTCTTGTATTTGCCCAACCAACCACTTTCACCTGCCCAAAACGTAATCATTTATATCACTCTTTTATGTCAAATCTATCAGTAAAACTGCAAGTCATATTAACATTGCAAATGTTAAATCATTTATCATTTGTGTCTAATATTTTGGTCCATTTACCGCTCCATATGCATATATTTTATTATATATATATATATATATATAGTCTTATTTAATTATAGTATTATATATTATATTAATATATTTATATATATATATATATAGAATATATATATACTATATATATATATATTATATATTAAAATATATATATAGCTATACTATATTAAATAATATTCTATACTTAGTGATGCAACGTAACAAATCCCACATCCGCATCAGGATCCGCCGTGCATCTGGCACATTTTTAAGTATCCGCATCCGCATCTCGCGCTTGCCCTGCGATGTTGCGCGTATGTTTATTGTCGAGATTTGAAAGAATTTATAATAAAAATAAATCTTAAGATGAAGTCTGAACGCAAATTGTAAATGAGAGACATGGAGACTCGACCTCAAACGTGTAATTTAACGATTTTATAGACTTCATTTGAATTTCGACGAAAGCATTAGAAGTTCTAATTAATAATTTGATAAGTCTAAACAGCAATGTCCACATGAGATTAGTGAAGATGCAAATAAACATCAGCGCCTCTACAGCTTCTGTCTCCATAATACCAATAATCTCAGACGCTAAGGAAGCACCTTTTACAACCATCTCTCAAATAAAGAATGATAATGGTTTAGATAAATAATGACAAGATGTAAATAATACATTTAGCTAGCTAGAAAATAAATCGTTATGTGTGTTTCTGTAGAATAGTTAATGACCTTGATCACTATTGCAAACGTTACTTAGATCCCGTTTAAATATAAAGGGCAAGTTTTTTGTAAACACAATATAGAACACAAGTAAATCGAATGTCACTATGTGTTGCAGTTGAAAAACTTCATCCTAAACAGTCTTATTAACAATTCGCCATCCGATTAAAAGGAAAATAAAAACGAAATCTTACAGATAGAACTAAACACTCTCCTAAGAAGTACAATCCTAATAACAGATTTCAACTTAAGTCATAATTTCTATAGTCCTAGATAGTGATGAAGAAGAACACGCATTCCCCAAAGATAGATAAGTTGAAAATGATCTGAAAACATCACCATAGACTAAATAACTAATATTATTATAAACTATTAATTATATATATAATATATATTATATATTATAAATATATTATTTATATACTATTATATAATATATTATATATTATACTATATATATTAATAATATAATATATATTTATTATATATAATATAATTATATATTTATATGTGTGTGGGGTGTGTGTGATGTGTGTGTGCTGTGTATTAGTATTATCAAATAATTATTGCAATGCAGTCATATTTCTTGAATGATTTTTTAAAAGATTTTTTTTTAAAAACGTTTTAATTAATATTTCTCAAATATGGTTAGTGAGCTTTAAAAGATTACACTGGTACCTCGACATTTTTGTATCAAGGTTGTTTCAAGTAAGTTCTTATGTATTTTAATGTCTGAATTTCGGAAATATGCTAATGTTTTTTGCGTCAAGTCAAGTTTATTTTTCCTATGACCTTTCTTGTTTTCTAAAGAAATAGAAATTTTGAGTTTTATTTATTTTATTGAAATAATTAATTCATACAATTTGAGATAAATATCATTGCCATTGATATTATCACATATTTAGAGTATTATTATAAGTATACATTTATATAGTATGCAACAACTTGATGGATTGCATCATATCTTATTACATATGTTAATATTCTATAGCATCATATCTGAAGATGAAAGCACTTTATTGATTGTTAGTTGAATCTACCGCCTAATGTTATGTATCTAGAAGCTTTTTTCCGTGCGAAACAAAGCTAAGTTATTGTTTGTAAAATTAACATTGAGGTATCATATTACATTCCTTAAGTGTCATGATATAGTGTTATCAAGTGATATATTGATTTGTTTGCCTGCAATTACAGATTCAGTTAAATGTATGCCAATTTTGTTAGTGATTTTTAGTCATGGTATATATATATATAATTAATTATAATTAATAGTATATTATTGTATAAAATATATATTAATTTTATATTATAATATATATTATATATATATATATAATATTATAAAATTATAATATATTTTGCCCCCATTCTACTAATATATATATATACTATATATATTATTATATATTATATATATTATATATATATATATAATATTTAGTATAATATATATATTATTATATATATATTTTATTAATATTTAATATATATAATGTTATTATATATATTATTATGCTAAATATTATTAAGATTTAACTATATATCTGATTAGTGTGTCTATTATTATATATTTATAATATATGATATTAATAATTTTATTTTACTATTATATATTTTCTCGGAAATATTTAGAAAACTATAAGATAAAATCAATCTTCCTGAAATCGAAAATAGTTATAAAAATAAAACCAAGCAGAGCTACTTTTATATGTTGAGGATAAGTAATTAATATGTTACACTGGACAGCATATCCATTATTATAAATAACTGAATCATTATGTGAAAGCAAGGCTGTCCATGTACTTATTTTTTAAAATAGGAAATTAGGTGATCAAAGATAAGCAATTTGCTCCACATGTTCTGTTGCAAGGTACATGTGCTGAAAATCTAAGAAATGGTATATATTAAATCAGGCAGAAATTAGTTCACTACCTTGGTTTGAGGTTCTCTGAATTTTTGTCCTGTTGAAATATTTTTATAATAGTATTATTTACCATTTAGTCGTAGAATAGTGCGAATGAGAAGGAATTTCATCTAGTTCGTTTACAGTATTTGTGTTTAAATATTTTTTTGCATATCATCGACTGACATTATGATGTAAAAATTTATTGTTTGTTGATTTTATTATCAATATTTATTGTATTTCTATAACCATAAGTTATAACATTTTTATATATTTATGTGATTCTAGTTAATGAGTATTAAATCTCTCACTGGCATATTTAGAGGATTTAAGTTGTTTATGTGATCTTCTATTTTTTCTAAGTTTACGTTTGGTGATTACAGATAATCGATAAACAATGTCTATTATCATTTGTTTTGCTATTCTTTGTCTGTTCATCTCCTGCCGACGGTCTCAATAATCCTCATGAGATGGCGCCAGATAGTGTTTTTGAATAGGAGTGGTTGGTATTGGTACGCATCTCACTTTATCTAT
>JABUQX010087558.1:0-2500 GCA_015478945.1 Trachelipus rathkii
ATGGTATTCTATTATCTGGTGTGACAACTATATAGCGACGGAGGATGATCAGTAATTCTGTAGGACTGGCTATAGGATGGGAATGCAATAATTATCGGTTATCTCTTTAGTTTCACTACCTATAACCAGTATTTGGATGCTAAGCCGCCTTTTTGCGAGCAACGTTCAGGCTAAGGCTGTGCATGCAGCGGTGTCAGTCTGCTCCACTTCAGGATAAGCCGTCGACTGGTTCGGATGAAGTCCGGCTGAGGCAAAGGCAGTCGTAGGTTGATCTGCAAGAACTCGTTGGCTAAACAGGAGGCTGGGTGTTCTTCTGGCCAACTCTGGGACAATCTGGAAGGGACAGAGAGTATAAAATACTCTCTGTAATTATCTCTATGACAGGTAACCTCAGCGGCTACCTGCGAAATTATCTCTTTAGTAGTTAAACTACTTTTTAGGTGGCAGACTAACTGGAGGATCTCGGAGGTCAGGCGAAGATATCACCATCCACCGACAGGAGAACCTCTTGAAGATCGTCCATAGGGTTCTTGGTAACCCTGAGGAGGTGGTAGGCTCAGAGAGAGGGAGAGAAGTAGGGCCAGTCGGAGATCTTGTAGTCCAACTCCGGGGGAGAGACGAGGCAGCCCAACTTCTTGTAGAGAGACGTGGCAGTCCAACTTCTAGTAGAGAGACGAGGGAGTCCAACTTCTTGTAGAGCTTCTTCTTCCTGGCTTCGTAGGTCGGATCTGATATTTCAGCTTATTGTTCTATATTAGCAACTTATCTCTGTAGTGGTAGCAAAGCGCTACGAATTATCTCTTTAAAGGCTAATAAGACAAAAGCGAAACACCAGGTTATTTATTTTTAACGAAAAAGTCGTACAAAGTTATAATAAAAAAATTACGTAAATAATAATCAAGTTTTTATACAAATAATATTAATATTTACATTTGACAAATTTATAACTTTTATTTTTATTATAATAATTTATATATATTTAAAAAAAATTATATTTTATGGTCTAACTTTTATAAAAATGGATAATTTTAAAAATAATAAAACGAAAAATTGCCGAAACTCCCGATAGATGGCGTTTGCCTTCACTTTCTGAACATAATTGAAAAACCAACATGGCGTTCATATTTAACAGTTCATCAATATTGATTAAGTCTAAGTTTTTATAAAATATAACTACTTTTTACATATTTATAATATTTATAATATCATATAACAAATGTATTTTAATATATATAATTTTCATTATTGATGTTTATTTAATAAAAATTTTAATGCACTAGGTGGCACAAAATTTGGCCAACAGAAAGAACCTTTAATAATAATATACAAACAATTTTGCTGATCCACTTTAAAATATATATATATATATATATATATATATATATATATATATATATATATATATATATATATATATATATATATATATATATATATATATATATATATATATCTATCTCTATATATATAAATATATATATATAATATATATATATATATGTATATATGTATATATATAATATAATAATAATATATATAATAAATAATATATTATATATATGTAATAATAATAATATAATAACAATAATAATAATAATAATAATAATATATAATATATATATAAATAATAATAATAATATATATATATATATATATATAATAATAATAATAATAATAATAATAATATATATATATATATATATATATATATATATAATATATAATAATAAATAATATAATATATATAATAATAATAATATATAATAATAATATATAAGTTAGACGTCCACACAATTTTTACATTTTCTGATGTGCAATTATAAAATATATATATATATATGTAATATATATATAATATATATGTATAATATATATAATAATAATAATAATAATAATAATAATAACAATAATAATAACAATAACATATAACTAATATATATATATATATATATATATATATATATACTCTCGGAAAATGCTTATACTCAATTAAAAATAAGCAATTAATTAAATTTTATTTAAATAAATTATTTCTCTCTTTTATAATCATAAGTCTGTTTATAGGTATAATTCACAGGATAAACTGCAAGTAACTTTTAAACTTTTAAAGAAGACAACAAATAGAATTTAAGAAATTTACTCAATCTCTCTCTCTCTCTCTCTCTCTCTCTCTCTCTCTCTCTCTCTCTCTCTCTCTATATATATATATATATATATATATATATATATATATATATATATATATATTTATATATATATATATATATATATATATATATATATATATATATATATATATATATATATATATATATATATATATATATATATATATATATAAACAATATTTATGAATCCGTGAAAAATTGAAGCCTCCTATAGGTTTAGACGAAAACTTATTGAGACATTCATCGAGGTACTGCTGACCAGCCTGTGCAATATATTCACGGTGAACGCTAAGCATGCACAAAAAGCTAAGCCGTTCATTACCCATAGTACT
>JABUQX010087558.1:7500-12500 GCA_015478945.1 Trachelipus rathkii
TGGGGTCTCTATGTCTGGGGTCACCTAGGTGGTAATGGAGGGTGGTGCAATTTAGGTGGATGGAAATGAGAAAGGAGAGAGAGAGAGGAGAGGAGAGAGAGAGAGAGAGAGAGAGAGAGAGAGAGGAGTGGAATGGAAAAAGAAAAATGTTAAAGATTGTCCTTATTTAATATTAATTTGACCTTTTCATTTTCATCTCATATGGCAACTCTGATCGGTTCTGATGATTTATTCAAGAATTAAAAAGTTAAATAATTGAGTTTTCAGAGGTAGAACATTATTTATTGTTTTAAACAAATAGGTGACTTAGCAGTTTTGATATTAATGGATGGTCGAAAAAGGTTGAGCGGCGCCAAATACTTTAAAATAGCAGAAGAGAAAAGGAGAAAGGATAATGAAGTAAGTTATCTAAAATACCAAGAGTAGACAATTCTTTATCACAAAGACAAATGAATCTATCGTGAGTGCGGATGAATCTGAAATAATTTCAAAAATCATTGATGATAACGATAACACGGGTAATCGTGAAACATATGCATCGACTTCTTACGTTACTGTCGAGAATAGTTAGCAGGTAGACGAAGCACAAGACAAAGAAATTTTTATACCAAGCGATAATCCATTTTATTGGAAGGTTAGTGAAGCCACGCGAGACTACTTTGCAAAAAAATGGGATTAATCAAAATTCGGACATAGATTTTTTTAATTCTAAGAGAATTTATCCAGATAAAAGTAGATTCTTAACAAAATCCTTGTTTCTTGTTTAAACGAAAACTTTTGAATGGAGATGTTGTGAAACGTGACTATTTAGTGTACTCTAACATCGTATGATCCGTCTTTTGTTTTCCGTGTAAACTTTTAGGAGGCGGTGTTGTATCTCAGTTTGTAACAGAAGGATTTAACGATTGGAAGTATGGCAATACAAGATTGACTGAACATGAAAACGTTCGCCATCGTGATTGTATATGTTGATGCTGAAGAGACTAAGTAATTCATTATGTAGAGTTGACAAGCAGCTGCTCTCTCAATTAGAAGAAGAAGTAAATATTGGAGAAATGCACTACAAAGAGTTATTGTTGTTATTAAGAAACTTTCCTCGTGGGATTACCATTCCGAGGCGATGATGAAATAAATGGCTCTGGTCGAAATGGAAATTTTATGATGTGTCTGGAACTTATTGCAGAATTTGACCTTTTTTTTTTTTACAAAATCACCTATCTCAATGTCAAAATTCTGGCAAAGGAAGCACTTCTTATTTATCACATAGCACTTACGAAGAACTTATCCAAATTATGGCTAGAAAGGTAATTAATCAGTGAAATAGTGAAAGAAATTCAGGAAAGTATTTTTCTATTATTGTTGATTCCACTCCAGACATTACTCATAAAGATCAGCTGAGCTTTATCATCAGATATGTTAGCAAAGAAGGTACGCCTAAAGAACGCTTTTTAGGATTTATTAAAAATCCTGGTTATACAGGTAAAGAACTAGCGGAAACGGTGATGAGTTTTCTCAAAGCAAATGAATTAGAAATAAGCAGTTGTCGGGGTCAAACGTATGATAATGCTGCTAATATGTCAGGAATATATTCTGGCCTGCAAAAAAGAATTAAAGAGGTCAACCATCTAGCATATTTCATATCATGTTTAGCTCATTCCCTTAATTTAGTGGGATCTAGCTCTGCCACATGCTGTAAACAGGTGGTTTCTTTTTTGCTTTGCTTCAGAATCTTTATAATTTTTTTCTCGGGCTCTACTACGCATCGTTGGGTTCTTAGAATCTTTCTTCAAAGAATATACTGTCAAAACACTATGTGGGACAAGGTGGTCAGCTCGAGCAGAAGCTTGTAAAAGTCTAAACAAAGGTTTGAAAGCTATTGTTAAGGCTTTAAACTCTATATCTGAAGATAAAAATGAGAGACCAGTCATTCAGTAAGAGGCAAAGGGAATTTTGAAAAAATTGAGTTCCTATGAAATACCCTTTATGTCTGTAATATGGGAACCAATACTTGAAAGATTTGATTCTGTAAATAAAAAATTGCAATCTGAAGATATGGATGTGGCCACCGTTATTAATTTGCACAACTCCATGTGACTTAGTTAATGAAATTAGAAGTTCATTGGAAACCTGAAAATTGTGACAAAGAAAAATTGAAAATCTTAACACAAAGATACATCAAGAATGTACCTAAACTAAGATCTGAGAAAAAAGAAAATTATCAAATATGCATTCTTCAAGCAAGCTTCAATACTATATTAGATAAACTGTCAACATAATTAAATAGGCGAAGTTTTGCATACAGCGAATTTTCAGAAAAGTTTTTATTCTTATCAAATCTCACCGAAACCGACCCAGACGACATTCATAAATCAGCTAAATTATTACCAAAAAATCTATCGATCCGACTTAGAAGATTTTGGAGCAGAATGCATTCACTTAAAATGTTTTTAGAAGAAGGTAATGGCAGTAAAACCTTGTCCCAGTTAAACAAATATTTATATACCAAAAGCCTTCATGATATATCCATATCTGAAGAATGCATTAAAATTATTTTATGTTTTCCTGCGACAAACTGCTCAGATGAAAGATCATTCTCCACACTTAGAAGGTTAAAATTATTTACGTTCGTCCCAGTCCCAACAAAGCGTTTAGTCCATCTTGCTGTAGTTGCTATTGAAAATGATTTCACTGTAAAATTAGATTACGAAGATATTATTGACAAATTTGCTAACGCAAAGGCAAGACGAAAAAATTGTAATGAATCATTAATTTTACATATAGATATAATAATATATGTATTGATATATATATATATATATATATATATATATATATATATATATATATATATATATATATATATATATATATATATATATATATATATATATTAAGCATGTGCATATGCCAAATTCTTTTGGGGTCCATGGAAGGCCAGAGCAGTTAAACGTGGCCTGTGGACATTAAGCAGGAAAGAGTTGGATATACATACATATATGTTATTATTAGATATGAGTAAGACATATACATATATATATATATTATTATTACATACATATTATATACATATATATATTTTATATATACATATATATATATATATATATGATATATATATATATATATGGTTATTATTATTATATTATATATATTAATATATATATATATATATATATATATATATATATAGTGAATATATATATAAGAGTATATACAGTATATATATATATATATATATTTATATATACATATATAAATATATATATATATATATATATATATATATATATATATATATATAAAGTAGAACTATTTTGAAAGTAAGTTATATTTAGAGTGAATATTGCCTTGATTTAGTAGTAAAAGACAGGATTTAATTTAAAATTTCACTCTTTACATTCAACAGTATAATACAAAACCGCACACATACCATGGGCAAGCTATCCGATACACCTATATCTCGTCAGGCCAAAGAGTCTAATTTTCATGCATTTTATCGCTTTTATGATTGTTCTCAGTTATTGGTGATTGTTTTGATCGAGTTGTTAAAATATTTGGAGGTTTTTAGGAATTCGCCGTATATATAGTCCAGTTTTATTTATCCGGGTTGTTTATTGTAGTTATTGATGGTAAATACTTAAAACAGCGCCCCTATAAAGAATTAGAAACTGTGATGATGAGAATACGTTCCGAAGGGGCCTCAGAACACTAAACTTCTTAGAATCTTGTCAGAAAGAAGATAATGTGATCCTTCTAAAAAAGATCATGAGAAAAAGAAATGTCAAGAATATTAAGAACAGAAGGAGGTTAGAGTTGTGTTTTCAAAGAAGATATTATAGTTGTGTGGAAGATTATGTCAAATATATAGACGAAGAAATTGAGCCTTTAAGGCATTAAAATCATCCAGGCTTTCTTTAACCCAACTAGAGGTACGAGAAAGATTATAGATCAGTAACTCCAAGGCCACCCTCCTGGTATCCATCACCTATTTGATGTTGAGTTTGTCGTTTTTCAAATTGTGAAGAGTAATGAAGAATGAAGTTATCGGCCTAAAAGTGGCTAGGAGACAAAGTAACATATGTCATTAATGCAAAATAAAAATAAAAAAGCTGGAGATATAACAGAATTCTGAGGATCACCACTATTGATAGATTTAAAGAATAAATGGTGGCTCTCTATAAGACTGTAACAGCAGCAATAGAAAGATTGAAGCGGAAATCAAGGGAAGGTCACAGAGAGAAGAATAGATACCGAAAGAGGGAAGCTTAAAAATTGCAGCTCTGTGTCAGATTATATCCAAAGTCTTCGATATGTCTAACACTACAGCAAAAGAGCAGATGACCAAGAAGAGCAGAGGACCAAGAAGAGCAAAGGACCAAGAAGAATAGAGGACCAAGAAGAGCAGAGGACCAAGAAGAACAGAGGACCAAGAAGAACAGAGGACCAAGAAGAAGAACAGAAGACCAAGAAGAGCAGAGGACCAAGAAGAGCAGAGGATCAAAAAGATCAGAGAACCAAGAACAGAGGATCAAGAAGAGCAGAGGACCAAGAAGAGCAGAGGACCAAGAAGAACAGAGGACCAAGAAAAACAGAGGACCAAGAAGAGCAGAGGACCAAGAATAGCAGAGGACCAAGAAGAGCAGAGGACCAAGAAGAGCAGAGAACCAAGAAGAGCAGAGGCCCAAGAGAACAGTCGGTTGCTCCTTACAGAGTCACACTTGCGATCACAGATGAGATTAGAAGATTTAAGATATCTCTAAATTTTTCTGTTAAGGAAACGAAAACTTTAGAAAGATCAGAGGTTAAAACGATAGGGACCTAGTTGGATTGTTGACTGGAATCATCCCTCTTCAGTAAAGTCTGAATGAATGTAGTTTCCACAGTAGAGACGAAACGGTGTCTAGGTAGGGTGCAGGCTCAGAAATACATGTTTTGAAGAGTGTCCAAAATCTTAATATCAAGCTCAGAGAGAGCAGAAATAATTTCTTAATGAGCTAAAG
>JABUQX010087558.1:20000-22500 GCA_015478945.1 Trachelipus rathkii
TAAATTAATCATTGATATGTTATAGATATTTTAGAAAGATATGGGAGAGGTCAGTGAACTTTCTTACTGTTGGCAGTTTATTCGTACATAAGGTATGTCAGACATGTTATGATACTCTATGTTCTAAGTTCAGGTAATAATATGTTAGTTTTATTGATGTTGAAACTTTGTTATATTAGCATTTATTCATTGAGCAGTAGGACATAATAAATATTTGCTAGGTATTGTTAATTATTACTATGTTAGTGTTATAAACATAAAAAGAATAAAGTATTTAGTATAAATATAAAATGTTTTTAATAAATTTATGTTATGTTCATACAAGGAACTAATTTTTATTTAATGATTATACAAAGAACTTATTTTATGTAAAAAAAATAAAAGATTTAGTAAAAAAAAAATTTTTTAATATATTTTATGTTATTTCTTACAAAGAAATTAATGTTTTTCACTCCAATGATTTGAACATTTTTTAATGATGTGTTTTTGGAATTTTGTCAAAAATATGACGTAAAGCAGTAACGCAATAGAGTATGGCATGGTGGATGGAAATGTGGGCCGGGTTATGGTGTTTGCGCTACTGCTTTACTACTTTAAGGTAAATAAAGTACATATTTTTTATTAAAAAAAGCTTTAGTAAAAATAATAATGTTAAAAGGAAATTATCAATGAAGCATATTTTTAGTTTACGTTGAAAGAAAGATAATAAAATATTGAAGTTACAATTTAAAAAGAAAATTTATTAAATATAAATGTTACAGCTTACAAAAGAAAATATAAATGATAACCCACAAGGCATAGAAAATGGGCTACAATGTGTGACATCATATCCACAATATAAGAGAATCAGTCATTTGAGCTGTAAGACAGCACTATGTGATGTAACTTTTGCGTTAATGCTTTACTGCTTTTCTGCTTTAGGGTCAATAAACTATTACACTTTACTATGATATTTTATTCAAAGAATTTTTTTTAAAGTTATGTTTATACAAAATATGACTTATGGCAATATATCAACAGATCATGGAAGGATGGGAAGGGTTGTTAGCGTTACTGCTTTACTGATTTAGGAGTCAATAAACTATTACACTTTACTATGATATTTTATAGGTTATACAAAAAGGATACCAAAATATTACTTAAAGAGATATATCAATAGATAATGGATGGGTGGTAGGGGTAGGGTGGGTGATTTGCATTACTGCTTTACTGCTTTAGAGTTAGTATAAAACTCTATTTTTTTACGTTTTATACATAAAAATGATAAAAATTTTAGTTAAAACAAAATGTTAATTTTTTTTAAAACAAATATAATTAAATATAAATAAAAGTTTTAAAAAATATATACTATATATTTTTCAAATAAATATAATTAAAAAATAATAAACATTTGAAAAAAATGAATAAATTTTGTAAAAAGTTTAAAATTTTTTTAAAAAATAAATAAAAAAATAAACTTAAAAAATATTCAAATTTTGAAAATAAATTTGTAATTAAAAACAATGTATAAATGGAAAATAAAACTTGCAAAATAATTAAAATTTGAAAATAAATAGAAAAAAATGAAATGTAACATAAAACTTATAATATAATAAAGATAGCAAACAAAATTTACATGTTTGAGATTAGCAAAGAAATATATTAATTGACGTTTATAAAAAGAGAAAATGAGATTTGAAAATATAAATGTCAGTCTTCAACCTTTAGAAAACGGGTTATCTATGTAGCAATGCGATACAAATGAATGACGACCTGAACATTTTAGAACAGAATCAGTCATATAAGAACAGTAAGGCTGTATTAGGTTAAGATAGACAATGTATTAATAAAGATAGGTAGGAGAGAGAGAGAGAGAGAGAGAGAGAGAGAGAGAGAGAGAGAGAGAGAGAGAGAGAGAGAGAGAGAGAGAGAGAGAGAGAGAGAGAGAGAGAGAGAGAGAGAGAGAGGCGTTGTAATTAATAAGCTCTTTGTGCTAAGATCATATATAAAGTATGACATATGGTTACGTATGTAATTAATTATTATTAATGGCTGAATTCATTCCATTTTAAGGGTAAAATCCATTTTATGAGTAAAACCCCATTTTCTGATGTTCGATCGGGAACTCTTACCTTTTCTGATCCCTCTGGAATCATCTATTGTCTTTCATCTTGCATCCTCCTCCATCTTCGTTTGCTATGCACTCTGTGCATCTCTCCTCAACCATGCACTTTGTGCTTTCCGACTGGAAGCCCCATACTGGGGGCTAACAGAAATCCTTCAAGGTTCTAAAACCCTCATAATCAAGTTTGATGTCCTTATAAACATATACATTGAAACCAATATTGCATTGTTAAGCCAATGTTTACTGACTCCGCACCGCACCGGCTCCATCACGGGTGTCGTTACCGACTCCGACTCCTTCTCCTACTCCGACTCCTTACTCCGACTCCTTCCTTAATCTTCCTGTGTTTTGCACTCCATGCATTTCTTCTTTTTTCAGTTGGGACCCTAACCCCCT
>JABUQX010087558.1:27500-29218 GCA_015478945.1 Trachelipus rathkii
CTTTTGGATAGGGTTCGATGTCAATAGGCCAAAAGGCTTATAAATCTGTTCTGTACTTTCCAATTCACTTTGATCCTTCTAATCTTGGCGGCGCGTGTTTGGCTTTATTCTCTTTTTGATAGGTACCTGATTGCAAGCGTGTCAGGTGTCGAGGGAGCTTATCTGCTCGCTGTACCTCTATCCTTTACTGTCGCCCTCGTAGTCAATATGGGGTTTGCTTGTGTCTCTCACTATTGTAGTTTTTGTGTTGATGTAAGGTAACTCCAGGCTTATTTTTCGCTGCGGTGTTTTGTTTCTTTCCTGCCATCATCTGTTTCTGGTGGAATTTCTTCTGCCATCTTCTGTGTTTCCTACTGAATTTTATCTCCCCCACTTCAAAGCCTGCGTCCGTGCATCTGCGTATTTTGCTTTAGTTGTTGACATATGATGGCGTGCAATTCACCTCCCTCTTGAATTAGGGCTCTTGCCCGTGAGCGGAGTTACATACTAGTATAAATATTATATATATATATGTTATATATATATATATATTATATATAATTTATATATTATATATAATAATTATATATATATTATATATATTATATATTTATATATATATATAATTAAATATTTATGTATCTATATAAATATTATATAAATATTATTATTATTTGCGCTAGCTTCCAAGCTTGTTTATTCATGCGTATGTACAGGTCAAATTAATTTTTTTTTCTTCCATGAACAATTTTGCCTAAGTGTTTGTTGGTGTTTTATATTTCAGTGTCCAATAAGCACGACCTACAAAATAACAAGTTATCTTTTAAAATTTTCCAGATCCATTATACTATCTATACTAGATTGCATGCCAAAATATGATATGAATTACGGCCAAATGGAATTATTTTTGCAGATAGTAAATATAGACATTGAAAATACATTAAAGAAATGAGTTATATTGTATAGTTTTCATCAGAGTCACCTTAAATGGTATTGCTTTAAAACTTATTTTGTGATTTGTTTATTTTTTATTTATTCATTAATTCATTTTTTTTATGATTTATTTACTAGATAAAGTTTCAAATGAAAGAAATGCTATTTCTTTTTAAATTGTGGCTGTCTCAATAAATCCTTTGGATCTATTTGTGTTTCATTTACAAAGTTTATCGTTATATAATTCTGAGGGTGAGTTCCACGGAAAGGTTCTTTAAAGAACAAAGAACTTGGAATTCTTCAACTGAAACTTTTCACGAACGTCCCACTTTAAATCCGGCTTAAGCGATCTTGACGCTTCCTGCAACGAGATTTAAAGATAGAAATTTCTATTTTTAAATTTCGCTACAGGAATGGTCACATGAAACAAACAAACATCCATGAGTTAGGCCGAGGCCTTCGATGAGCTAGGATGGGTCTCGCTGAGTTAAGCCAAGGGTTTCGATGAGTTAGGACAAGACTTTCGAGGAGTTAGGCCAAGGTTTTCGATGAATTAGGCAAACACTTTCGATGAGTTAGGCCAATTCTTTCGAGGAGTTTAGGCCAAGGCCTTCATTTGTAAACTTTACTCAAGTAGAATTGTATGCAAATTATTTTATTAATGGAAACTTATTTTAGCATTTTCTGATCATTAATTTGCTTTAAATGAAGTCAATTAATTATTTTCAATAATTTGTATTTTCATTCGTTCCAAAACTTTTAATCCTGGTTGCCACCAAAGTCTGTTAAAAATCTTTTTTTGCGGT
>JABUQX010087559.1:0-12500 GCA_015478945.1 Trachelipus rathkii
TAGCAGAGTGTGGAGATTTTTTGGGCAAAGCCAGAAATGACTGTGTGGGTCAGTAGGAGAACCAAAGAAGGTTAGCGCACTTTCTTTTGATGAAAAGACCGCTTTGCTGCGTCGAAGGTATCTCTTGCAACGAGTTTCTAGCTGAATGGGAATATTAGCGAGAGTGATAGGAGAAAGAGAATATTTCCAACCCCCGATACCGCATTGTCCTAGCCTGAATGACCAAGAGAACAGAGTACATTCGAAACGCATGGATTATGAGCAATAGAAGAAGGCAATGAACCTGCATTCCATCAACGATTACAGCTCCCTTGACGGCAGAAGCCGAAACGTCACCAGAGTCAAAGCAGTCATTCAATTATAGTTAGCGTAGAAGCACCGCAGAGCCCCCTTTTCGGCCCGATCAAAGTGCCAGAAAATACGCTTACGGCAGGATGGAACTTGTTGGAGAGAAAGTATTAAAATTAGAGACTCAAGGTTGTGGTCAGATTATACCAATAGGAGCGAAGGTGGTGTTTTATAGAGAGAAGGACTAGTGGATGAAACATAGGTCCAAGTGTGTTCAAGAATTGGTTTGGGGAGAGCGCGGAATGATGTGGTGGGTTCTTTAATATAGATTCTATGCGCTCCGGATCGTTGAGAATGCTAAATGATTCGGCTTCCTCCCAACCACCCACAAGTCAGATATGAGGGAAGGAGCCTCACCGCAGGATCATTGTCACAGTGTTTGTGTATCTGTGATAAGAAGTCCCCTAAAATAAGAGAAACCTCAGTATTTGGATAGAAGATATAACAGTCTCGGAGAAGTAGTAAGATTTCCAAAAAGAATGCGTGAAAATTTGTTCTGTTAGGAGAACAGTACCAGAAGCACAGAGATTATTAATTAAGAAGGAAGAAAGATTTTAAGCACAGAACATTGAAGATAGGAAGATTCGAGATTCTCGAACGTGTTAATGAGTGTTTATATTTTACATAGGCACATTCTCGACACCCTTATAATGAAATAAGTTATAGTTGGGGATATTATAAATCGATTATAAGTCGTATATATATTAAATATATATATATATATATATACTATATATATATATATACTGTATATAATATATAGTATATATATATATATAATAATATATATAATCATATATATATATATAGTATAGGTAATATATATATCTGTCTTTCTTTCTTTCTCTTTCTTTATCTGCCTTTTTTCCCCAAGATTTTGAGTAAGGTGCGCTACAAGCACGGAAAAGAAAAGCAGTAGGGAACATGACAAATGTCGAAAAGAAAGCCCAGCCTTAATCGCCCAATTCTGTACCAATTAATTAGAAGAACTCGTACCAATCAAGAAATATCCACCTAGAGTTCATGGGACCAAAGACGATCCACACTAATGGTAAGTTGTCAAGTGTAAGGTCATCCCTTGGCCCAGTGGGCCACAACCATACCCCCATTACAAAACCCCACCAATTCTCTCCTATCATGCATCTTTCTTCTTCGCCTCTGCCACCTCGCAATTCTCTCCTGCAAACAGTTCCTTTACTAGACTCAATCCACTGTTACTTCGGTCTCCCAACCGGTCGTTTCCCAACACACTATACATGCGCTTAACCAACCGATTATCATTCATCCTTTCCCAAATGACCAAACCATCTAAACATACTTTCATTCATTCTCTCATTTACACCTTTCTTCAACCACACAACTCTCTAATAATGTTCATTAATCCATTCTTCTCACACCTAGCACGCCCTAAGATTGTCTATTCTGAACACATTGAACTTTAGTCTATACTTCTTTAATTCACGACCAAGTCTCGCTACACTACTATACACTAACACCGGAACAACATACCCTCATGGAAGACCCCTAGCGCACGCCAGACTTAGTCCTTTTACATTCAAACAACGATTTAATTGGCACCAGCCACCCGCGTCAACATTCTTTATCTTATCTCTCGTACTACAACTCTGCATCAACCGTTCTCCTTCTCATCCAAACATATCCAATATTAACTCCAGATCACTTGTTCCAGCTGCCTTACCATCCTAAACCATAAGACTTCACACGAGGGCTATCCTCACTCACAACCATAACCTTACTCTTATCTACGTTTACCTTTCAGTGGCCCCCTTCGCTTTTCATACCTCCTGTCAATCTCTTTAGCGCGAATCCTCGGTCAAACTCCTTCAAATTCACCAACAGAAAAATCATGCCGAATATAATAGATAGGCAACCCTCACACTCATCTCATTCTCCATCATTCTAACGACCATTTCCTGCCCCCCCTCTAATGGTCTTTTCATGACCCGCACATCATATAACAAATTGATAACCAAGGAGATATAACACAACCCGTCTCACTCCGCTCACTCTCACAAAGCAATCACTTTGACACCATTTATTCTCACAGACGCTTTACGCTTCACTATCGTCATACAATACTTTTGATTCCATTCCAAGAAGCCTACCACCAACCACCATATATCACTAACACCTGCTCTAAGAGCTTCCCTATTAACCTAAATACAATTTATTTGCATAATCCATAATAAACCTAAATACAATTTATTCTTTTCTCCTTCATTTTCTCAATCATAGGGTTTAATTGTAAGATTTGATCCACACATCCTCTAGCAATTCTAAACGCACCTGTTGTTGCTTCACCAATCAGTCTTCAGTCACTCGACGCAACTCTTTCGACCAAAAATAACAGCAATATATCTTCCTACAAACACTCAATAACGTTAATTCCCTAATAATTTTCTACAGTTCCCCTTATCTCCCTTCCCTTATAAAGAGTACTCTTACAGCTCTCCTCCAAATCCCTTAGGAATAAAACTATATTACCCTCGCACTAAACACTTTATTACACAAACCTCCAAATCCTCAATGCACGGCGATCCTCGCCTCAGTCTTGATCATTTACCAGTAATTCATCTATACCTGCAGATTTACCAATTTTTCAAACTTTCTCACTCACCCATTACCTCCTATTTGCTATAAACCTCATCCCAAAAATACCTATATCTTTCTTGCACCATCAAACTCAACACATTCATATCACTATCTTCATTACTGGGGCCAATGATTAATGCAGATTTTTCGAAGTGTTTTCCACACTCCTCTCACATCGATTTCATCATTTACAAAAACACCATCCCTATTTCATTATATAAGCAGGTTCCCCTTATTCTCATTCTTAACCTTATAAGAAACTTCCTTCCAGAACCAGATTCCTATTCCGCTTGTAAAATCCCATTCATACTCCCTCCTTCCAAACTGTGTTCCATGTTACTTCTCTTCTTTTCTCGCTACGTAATGCACCTTATTAGCTATTTTCTTTCTCCTTATATACACCGCACAGCATTTTCTTTTTAGAAATTCATCATGTTGCTTTTAGTACATTCAACCACCGCTTTCTTTTTTAACTTTAAACCGCTTGCTGCAACCTCTCATTCAGCCATCACTTGTTAAACAATTCTACCACTTCCTAACCGTTAGCACATGCGGCGACATAACTTCCTTTGCCATCTTGCTAAAAATTTGCTTCCTTCATTGCTCCCAGATTTGGATATTTCAATCTTGTTCACATTTAACTGATTTACTTGCGAACGTTTTTAAATACTTAATCCTTATTACCTTGTTCACTTAACTTCCTCACTCTTGAATTTTAACCCCACTTTCCCCGTTCGCTAATGCACCTCCTTCTCCATCCAGCTCCCCACCACACTTAATTTTAGCATTAAACAACTAATGATCCGAATAATCATTCCTAAACCCCTGCACTGATTTAACATCCAACAACATACCTTCAACATCCCCGTCTCACCAGACACAACCTGGAATTCTGAACATTTAGATCATGAACTTTTCACGTTCGCATACCATCTCTACCTACACCTAATCGGTTAGGTGCAGGCCAGGAATGGGGGTATTACTTTACACACGAGAGCGAGCGGAGCGAGCAGCGGCGGCACACACACACATATAATAATAATAATAAGCGGGGTACATAGTATATATATTATTTATAATATATATATATATAGAATAATAATATTATTATGGTATACGCTATTACAGTATATATTATTTTATTATTAATATATTAAAGCATGTTCCGATAGTATCGGTATCGGTATCTTGGTATCGTATATATCTGGCGTCATTTGAGGTATGCGTATCGGTATCGTATCGGTTAAAATGTGCCGATACTAGCCGATATCTTCGTTACTTTTTGGTGAAAATATATGACAATGTTTTAGATTCAAGTAATAATATTCATAGTTCGATTATAGATAGGAGGTACCCAAGATTAATGTTTTTTTTTTCGTCGATCTCTTCCTTCTTAACTCTGATTTTCTAGCGTTTCGTTCCCAACTTGGTCTTTAGCGTAAATATCTTTACCCACTGGTATTTAGTGACACCGTGCTTCAGGAACATATCTTTCATTACATGGATTTTATCTTATCTTCCTCTTTACGTTTGAGCTATATGATGGATTCTTTTCTTTATAGAGCTATCTGAGGTATATTCAATTAGGCGTTGAGATGTCTGTTGAGATCGTAGAATAGAGAGTAGTATGAGCGTCTGGTCTCTTACACATCACTTTCATTCGAGGATGTACACATTGGCACTTTAGATATTACTACGCTGAACTACAGGGTGGTAATACAATTGCTAACAGAATTTAAGTGTGTTCTCTATTAAAGTCGACTATAAATGTTCCTCATCTCCCTTGGGTGTAATAGATCAATATGTTTGTCGCTTTTTCTTTTTTTTTTTGTCATGTGAGCAAGCTCCTTGGTGCGTCTATGAATAACTAAGGCGTGGCTTTCTTGTGACTTTACCAAGATAAGCCACACATATGCCGGAGATCTGCAGATCTGAGAGCACAATAAGCGATTGAGAGCACTCGCATAGGAACGATCATTACGACCATCTATTAGATCTTAACTAATTAAACCTTATAAATCTGACGATGACATACTAGTCACGCAGACCTAAATAGGACGTAGATGTCGCGAAATAAGAGCCCTTACAATTACCAACAGTTAAACATCACTGCAAGCATATAAACTTATTAGATTAATATATTGCCGAGAGTTATGATGGTTGGAAGGTAGTGTAAGTATATAATATATAACAATTTCTTAAGTATACAAAAACGTATGCATAGATTCCTCGATATGCACCTGTAACTTGCAATAGGTTTGTAAGCTCCTAAATTATTTCTCTTACTGAACTATCAAGATATTCTAATGACATTCTAGAATAAGTTCTGTCACAACTCGAAAAGAGAATGTTAGTACTATAGCGCTTTGTTGATACCAGAGTACTGAAACTCAAATTCTTCATCACGAAAACAGTTAGTGCAGCGGGTTCATGAGATTACACTTATTACAAACACATAACAGCGTGAAGAAAGATGAGCTCATGGAAATTAAAATACTGGGGAATATATCAAATGAGAGATACAATATATATACTGATTGATTATGTGACGGCATTGTCACTGATCTCAGGATAAGCATAGATTATTAAATATTATTGAGAGGGAAGATCGAGAATCAAGCAGATAGTAGACTATATTCGATATAGAGTAGCAGACTGAGAATTATGTACTAGCACAAGAACATGTCGTAAGCCGAGGAGATCGTAAACAACCGATTCTAATCAGCACTACTGTAGATGTTTACACAAGCTGACGCGCTATGTCCCTAGAAGACAACAGTCCACCTTCTAGATTCATGCATAGTCAAATAGACACACTAGAACATGCGCGAGCATAGCAGAAAACATCTAAATTAACACAATGAGTATGTCACTCACTAAACAATCCTCTCATAACAACATCGCAGTAAAGTCGTACGTAATCATGTACACTAATTTGAGCGAGGAGAAAACACACGAAATGTCGCTCGCGCGCGAGGATGTAGACCGATAAAGTATCTATGCACATCGTCTTAAAAAACGAAGCAGAGAGAAGAGGTGAACACTCATGCAATGGAGACGACTTTAAAAACTTTATCTTCACATGGGAATATGCGCAGAACTACA
This sequence comes from Trachelipus rathkii, assembly GCA_015478945.1. NCBI lineage: Eukaryota > Metazoa > Arthropoda > Malacostraca > Isopoda > Trachelipodidae > Trachelipus > Trachelipus rathkii. Next base: position 6,067 of record JABUQX010087559.1, read on the forward strand.
CTAGAGATAGAGAGACAATGGAGAATAGCAATAAAGATATATTACGTCTTTATGGTACACAGCACCCCAGAGTATTATATTTGTTCCTTTACATGTCGCAACTTAAATGTCTAAACCCTCAAGAAATCGAGCGAGAGTAATATTGGTAGGTCACCAGAGAGCCAGTTGAACGCAGAGACTCAGACCAACAAAATGCTTTATAGACGGGTGTGAAAAATAATAAATGTCAGATAGTTCTACTTGGCAAAGAACATGACAAATCATACCCAATGAAGTATTTCACAACGAGCTAAGAAGAGAGTTAAAGGATACGCGACGAGCAAAGAGCGGACTTTCATTAACGAAAAGTAGAGCCGACTCGACACTACTCTGGTGCTTCATCTGACACTAATACTTGAAAGTCTCAGCACGGCATCTTACCAATTTAAACAACATTCTAACAACGTTTTGTAACACTACATTCCATCCTTGATCTATATATCACACTTCATATGTCGCTCAGAGAGCTCGACTATTTGTTAGAGATATACTCAACACTGAATAACGCCCAATCTGGTATACGATGTTCTCTCCTCTTATTACACAAACACGCTCACGATATGAGGATATTCGGACGCTATACGCTCTCTCCTCCCTTCACAGGTGCCTGTACGATGGCCGTTCTTATTTCTGTCAAGTTGTCCAGTAACAATTGTGTCTAATGAATGTCATAGCGCTGAAATTCTAATATTACGTATCTAAGGAAAGGACGTGAAGCAGTTGGGTACTACCGCCAGATATCTGCAACAAGACTTGAGTCATTTCTAGCATAAATCGACGGCTAACAGATAGTGTAGAGAGCATAAAGTGATCCATTCGCGCATGACCCTCGAAGAGAGAAGGAGGCCTATACAAGTTATTCGATAGAAAAAAAGGAGGAACCACCTCCACACACCAATCTGTAAAATTGCATTCTAATGGAACGCCTATCCAAGAGCACCTAGCTAAGTACTCATATACACTCTCTTCACGAGAGTACGCGACACAAGTTTTCTGCTGGCACATATTAATTTATACAGCATGAATTATGACGAAAAAAATGATGCTGGGCTCCTCGATCCTGTACTAACTATCGCCCTATAAGCCTCTCACGTGTAATTCTTTATGCTAAGATCTTTGCAATCCCTCTCACTCCTCACCTCTAGATCATCTGGAATCTCTTTCCCTTCTTTCTGATTACGAGTACGGTGTGATCTTCGGGTGCTCGAGATCTACGTGGCGATAATACTTTCCTAATTTAACAGATTTCATGGTAACATCCGCCATTAGGAACTTACGAGGAACGACTTTGTGTGGTGACTTGACATATTCGAAAGCATTTGACGCGGGTCATGGCAAGGCCGTCTATGGGCTCGACCCAATGCTCCCCTCCTTGGGTTTCCCTTCTTCTCTTTGCATACTTATTAAAGCTTCTTCAAAAATCGCTCAATGTTGGGCGAAGTTGAGGGGGCGACTTCTCTTTTACTGTCAATAGTGGTGTTCCTCAGGGTTCTGTTTTATGTCCTACTTTATTCCTGCTTTAAAAATTAATGATCTTTTCACCTGCACAATCTAACTCTACCACTCATATGTCGATGACATGACCCTTCATATCTTCACCTCATATCCAATCTCGCTCCCTCTTTAATCTTCGGGAAATTGCTCTCGTATTAATCTTTACCGATCTAATTCTTCCGCGATCTGATAGAATTTCAGTTGGTGTCTAAGGCTTGTGAAATTTAATTTCTATTAGAAACCCAAACTTCTAACCAAATCTCTCCTGCTCTAAGATGCTAAACTTCTCTAGGTCATCTTATCGAACGAGTTCTCTCGTCTCTCGCTAGTGATTAGACACGATGATTCCAAACAACTCGGCCATGGGCACTCCTCGAGACTAGAAAACAAAAAAATGTTTTGAAAACCCAAATCACAGTGGTTGCTAAGGGCGGCCTCAAAGACTGGGAGTTCTGTTTAGGATGCGAGACATTTTTTTTTCCTCTTCTCAGTTACTCACCTATACAAGGGTCTCAATTCGCCTTGTATGGAGTACTGCTCTATATCTGTGGGGGGCGGGGGTCTGGTTTCATCTCACCGGGCTTTTGGATAGGGTCGGAGTAAAAGGCCAAAAAGACTTATAAACTGTCTGTACTTTCTAGTTCACTTGACCCTTTATATTTGCGGCGCGATGTTGTGCTTATCCTTTTCTATAGGTACTGTAGCAGGCAAGTGGCTCGACGGGAACCACTCGCGGGTACCCCCACTTCTTACGACGCCCTCGTAGCACACAGATTGGTGTTGGTGTCCGGCACATGAGTTTTGTGTTGATGTGAGTAACTCCAGACTGGTTCGCTGCGGCTCTTCTTTCTTTCCTGCCACCTTCTGTTCGTGGAATTCCCTCTTCATCATCTGTGTTTCCTACTCCATTTAATTTCCCTCACTTTTAAAGCCTGCGTTGGTGCTCATCTGCGTAATTTTTGCGTTAGATGGATTTTTGAGGCGTTCAACACCCACTTCTTGAATAGGGTTCTGCACGTGGAGTCGGCGGGAAACTGTAAAAAAATAAATAATAAAAGGTTTTTTTTTAAGGATATCCTTAAGCTAGCTGAAACCGCCACACACACTGCTGCATCCGAAATTCACTTCTAGTAATAGCTTAAAAGATAGCATAACCATGAGGAGCTTGCTCGCTGCAAAAAAAAAAAGTTAGACAGAGGAAGTGGAAGGCGCGCCTTCTGCAACCCTGGCAACAGCACTGATACTGACGATGTGGCTTTTCGGCAAATAAACCTACTGAGATGAAGGATTTGGATATGTTAGACTTTGAAAGGTTTGCAAAGAATTGCATTGACAATCTCATTCACCTTTCAAGGACATCACAGCCAAGGGAACCTCAATCGCAAAACTGAAGAGCACAGTTCATCAAAGAGCAAAGATAATTCAAAATTTGCAGTCTGTGAGAGATTTAGATGAAAAGGCTCTAACGAAAACATGAGAGGCTGGGCTACAGAACGAGAATCCTTTCAGGGCGGTGTGAGCATGAAAATGGGCCAACGCGCTCTTTCATTCATTATCAGTGCTTGCGGCAAATAATTATCAGCATCTCTTCATCAGTCGAGAGAGAGCTATTTATAGTGTAGGTTAAATGTAAACACCCCACAAAGGAACAGTCTCTCGCCAAGAGCGGAGTGAAAGCCTTTAATGTTTGGTAATATGTGGAGAGTTTTTTGAATTTCGAGTATTGAAGATATCTAGTCATATTTATTTATGTCATGTTTGAGTATAGCGTTTTTTATTTTAAGAATCTTTTCAGCTGATTAAGTGAGGTCTCTTCTTTCATTATTTTTGATTCTTTATATTGTAGCTAGTTTAAAGAATCTTCTTGTAAATTGTAATCAGGTACATAAAAGCTAGTAAGCTAAACTTTGTTTTAATAATTACTTGAAAATGGAAATGGAAGTAAATTTTTTTAAATCTAAACACAAACTGAGTAAAAAGTTATCACACTCATATATAATATTACCTTAAAGGGCTATTTTAATTTCATAAAATAAAATATACTTGGGCACAACCAAATACGAAATAAAATGACTAAGTATCAACTGTTTGACAGGAATGCAATCTGTGAGTTGCATAGCAGTGCACAAATGTCATTATAACTAGTGTATTTATTTATGTAATGATAGTACAACTTAAAGCTATTCGAGTTCTGGTATAATCGCTATTCGGTAATCACGGCACCCTCGAAAACAAATAGAGTATCTACAGGTGAGGCGGTATCGAGAGATCTGGCCTCTCTTTCTTGGTAATCGGTACAATCCCGGGCTAAATCACTATCTATAGTAATATAATATATATATATATATATAGATATAATAGTATTTTTAAGAAATTTTTTGAATAGCTATATAGTAATAATACTGGTAGATACGTGGAGTATATCTATATATATAGTATAGTAATAGATGAGTTAATTAAGCTTTGCCCCCCATTGGAAACTTTCTGCGGACTGCCCATGTATATATGAAAATATATCATATATATATATATATATATTAAAATATATATAGTTATTATAATATATATATATATATATGTAATATATATATATGGATAATAGTAACTAATATATATATAGTATAATTAATATATATATATATAATATATATATATATATAATATATAGGGTATATAAATGATAGATATATATTAGTATTATAATATATATATATATTTATAGAAAATATATATCTATATACTTATATATATATATATATATCTATATACATACATTATATAATATATAAATATATATATAATATATATATATAATAATACATATAATAGTATATATTATATAGTAAGTCGTTAATATAATATCCTGGATATGTCGTTCGACAAGTGGCAATATAGGCGGGTAGAAGATATCCTGGATATGTCGTTCGCAAGTGGCAATATAAATTGCAGGAAATAGTGAAGAAATTAGAAGGAGGGAAACAAAAGAAGAAGGTAAAGGAAAGAGAAGAGGAAATATAAATCTGGAGAACGTTTTTACCATCTGATTTTGAGAAAAGATTTGCTTTTGATGAATCTATACAGTAAACAAGTGGACATTGAAGATATGAAAATATCACAAAATTAAAAAAAATATTTGGATTAAATATCTCGTTTTAAATTGATAACAAATTACAAATTAATACTAATTATGATTTCTAAACTGAGGTGTGTTAATCATTAAAACAAATAAACCTATTCTTTTCGGCCAAAATTTAAATTTTTGGTGCAATATTTCAAAATTTTGACACTGATACATAGATTTTCAAATCTAAGCGTAATGGTCATGGACTTCGAATAAACACATCCAGGACTTTACCGGTGAAAAGGGGTAATCATAGTTCAGCTCTACTCTTTATGAACCTTAATTCTAATACTTTCTCTTGTTTAGAAGCTCGTTAATGTTCACGATCCGAAAGGGTAACTGCTCTGGTCTCTACCAAGATTGTATTCCTTGGGGAGAAATACTGCTGAAAAAATATTGAAACTGCAAAATCTGATACTCTTGCATCTCATACCCTTCTTTCAGATCATCAACATGGCTTTCGTAGCTTTAGGTCAACTGGTGACACACTTTCCAACCTTATTGATCTATGGTCTTCTGCCCTTAGGCACTATGAGGAATATTGTGTGAGGCGCTTGATATATCGAAGGCTTTTGATCTCTGGTATGACACGTTTCACTAATCTATAAGCTTCCTTCCTGTAAGTTCTATCCTACTCTTTGCTTATTCATGTCGAACCCCAAAATGGGTGGGTACTCACGAAGTGGGAACCATCGGAAATGAATTCCTCGATCATTTGAAACAATCAAGGAGGACAGACCCTGCATTTTTGTAGGGCAAAGCCTCTGAGTTCTGGTTTCTAAACCTCCGAAAACTGTCTTCTTATCGTCCTCAAAAACCCTTACTTCGACGCCATAAGCGTCGAAGCATAATAAAAAATGCTATGAAAATAACCCTAACATTATTTAGAGCCGGATGTGTTGACAAAAATCCTAGCGTATATATATATATATATACTATCATATATTATATATATATTATATATAATATTATATATATATATATTATTATATATATTATATATATATATATATATATATATATAGTATATATATATATATATATATAATATATTATATATATATACCTACCAGGGTTGGATAAAAACAGGGGTCTGGCCAAAAAAAAACAACCCATTAGTTTTTTTTGCGTTTTATATTTGTTTTTTGTGGGGCTTTTTTTTTTTTTAAATATCTATTTTTGAGGAAAAAATAAAATGATCAATAATTTTATTTGTTTATTTTTGTCATTTTCAGATTTATTATTTGACAAATAATATAAATAGGTATAAAATTTTAAAAATTAAACAATACAATTTTGGTAATCAGACTTAGTGCCATTTCCACTGTCTGTATGAATGTCATTTCTAATTGGTGAAATTTGTAAAGGTAAATGGAATTGCTATTGTTACAGGTTATTGATAGTAATGACATAAAGGACTATCTTAAGTAAGTAAATTAAGTAATATATTTAAATTTTATTATTTTAAACCTTCGACATTGTTGCATCATAATCTTGAAGCTCTGGAGGCTCAAGTAGCTTTTGCTACCAATAAGTTAAGTAGTTGTTACCTAGAAACTAGGCAGTCGTCCACGGAATATGGATACTTTCCCAAGGAACTACCCACCAGCCAACCCGAATAAAATTGAATGGAATTTTTAAAATGGAAAAAAAAAAAATACAGTATTTGTATCTAGTTACTTTATTAAAAGAAATGAGTAAAGCACACTGTAAAAAATTCAGAGATTTTTAATATATATATATATATATATATATATATATATATATATATAATATATAT
>JABUQX010087559.1:22500-25087 GCA_015478945.1 Trachelipus rathkii
TTATTATTATTATTATTATTATTATTATTATTATTATTATTATTATTATTATTAGCACCTTTCTCTATATTACCAGTGGCTCTGCAAGTTTTCATATTACTATCTCCCATCATTATCCACCCTGTTATTATTGTCATTTGTTGTAGACATCCTTTTTTTCTCTTCTTCCCCACATCTTCCCCAAGATGTATTTAACTTCTTCTATGTTGTGAGGTTTAAATAGCCATCTTCCTACAACCTCATTTAGGTCTTCTGCATGTGGTCCTCGAGTCTTCTTCAACTCCACATATGTCACAGTTGATTTCGCCATTTGAGAACCTGTTTCTCCATTTTAGGTTCAATGTATTGGATCTGGCCCTGAAAAGTATCACTGAGTAGAAGGAGTTGTCGTAGTCTAAGCTTTCTACAATTTCCATTTTCCATCTTCGGTACATTTGTAGACTATCTTTGCTCCCTATATCTTCTTTCCATTGACGTAGGTCCCACGCTTTTACTTTTTCAGCGATTTCTTTCTTGTCTAGCCTTTCTAGTGCTACTATGTTCATCATAACTTTGTCCATGTAGCCAAGTGCAGTCTTCCACCATTTTTTCCCTTCTGCTTTCATTTTTCCAAGTATGTGCTTTAAGACTTCTTTCTTTCCTTCTGATATTGATTTCATAAATTTTAATTTGTTAGTTATTATTCTTCCCTGCATTGATGATGCTCCAATTTCTCCTCTCAGAGTTGCAGTTGGGGTGTACCTAGTCCCTCCTAGTATCTTCCGGTATACTGTATTTTCAATTGTTTGTAGCTTGTCTATTTCTTGTTTGGTGAAGTACATTACATTGGATCCATATAAAATTGCTGGGAGAGCCACATTTTTCCAGTATGTTTTCCCTATAAGCAGCTTGTTGCAGCTCTTCTCAATGACTGCACCTGTTTGGTTAGCCAGGGTGTGGGCCTTATTTATGAGATGCATCTTCTGAGCCTTAAACATATTTTTTTCATTGTTTACATATAAGCCTAGGTATTTTATTTTGTCCACCACTTTGATTCCTTCAATCTCCAATGGTGGTTATTCCATATTAAAAATCAATATATTGCTTTTCTTTGTTGATTTCTAGACCACATTCCCCACTTATCTGTAATAATGTAATAATGTTCTCAGCTGCGTCTTTTTCTGATTCTGCTAAGATCAGGCCATCATCAGCAAAGAAGAGACTGTTTATTTTTATGGAACCATTGTTAAATCCCTTTTCTTTTTCCAGTTCCTTAATTATTTTATAGGTAACAAGTTTGAATAATGTAGTAGACCCTGTACATCCTTATTTTATTCCGCTAGTAACTTTTATCTCTACATTTTCTACTTCACTTCTTAACTTAATGTTGGTTTTGTCATCTGTATATACTTGTGCAATGGCACTTATTATTTCATGGTGGACCTTGTACTCTTTTAGAACTTTTATCAGTGATTCCCTACTTACTGAGTCAAAAGCCTTTTTGAAGTCGATAGAAACCACAATTAATGGTAGGTGTCTTCTGTATGATTCCTCCACGCAGTATTGCAAAATAAAAAGATTATCCTCAATTCTTGCACCTTCCGTGAACCCGGATTGATTTTCCTTTATTTCATCATATTTTTATATGTTCTTCAAATTCATTTTTAATTAATGTCATAAATTGTTTGTAGGATGTATCGGTTAGTGCGATAGGCCTTAAATCTTTTACAGTTGGGTTCCTCTTTTTTTCTATCATACTTGTTATAGATGTTTTCCAGGATGCTGGTTTATGTTCCTTTGTTAGTTCTTTATTGAAACAATTTGTGAGAACCTGTATACACTGTTCACTTCTGATTAATACCTTATATAGTTCTGGCTTAAGACCATCTGGACCTGGTGCCTTCTTCCCTTTGAGCTTTTGTAAGCACCTTCTGACTTTATCAGTGGTTATGACTGGTTTTTTCATGGATGTTACGGAATTTTTTACTCTTATTGTCATGTCCATATGTTCTCTTAGATGTACTGGAAATTGGTGTTCCCCACTTTGTATCTTTTGGTATTTCTGTTCGTTGAGTCTTTTATATTCTTCTTTTGTGTTATCATCCCATTCTTCTACCATTCGGTTTTCATGTTTACAATATATGGTTTTCCAGTATCCAGTTAATTCTTTTTCTATTTCATCCTTTGGTATTAGTTCACCATTTTCATAATGAAGTTTAGTCTCCTTCATGGTTCTATCTGCTCCTTTAAGCTTCTTTATGTTCCATAATTTGTTATTTTTATCAGATTTTATTTCATCTGTAAGTTTTTTCTCATATTTTGTTATTTCTTGTGTTATAAGTTTCTGCACTTTTGCTTTCTGTTCTTTATACTGCTCCCAGAGCATATTTCTGGCATGGTCTTCTGCCTCATTTCGTCTTTTCCTATTAATTTCTCTTCTTTTTTTTATTTCCTTTCTTATTTCTTCTGTCATCCATGGTCTTTCTATCTTTTTCCCAGTTTTATCTTCTTTTTTCCTGTATGTTTTTAATAAGGTATCATCCGCTGCCTGTTTCATGATTTTGTTCATCTCTTCCAACGTATCTACTCTTTCGTTCTGCATTTTATT
>JABUQX010087560.1:0-20000 GCA_015478945.1 Trachelipus rathkii
TGTGATCGCAAATATATATATATAGATAATTATATTATATATATATATATATATATATAATATATATATATATATATATAATATATAATATATATATTATATATATATATATATATATATATTATATATATATATATATTATATATATATATATATATATATATATATATTATATATATATATATATATATATAAATATTATATATATATAATATATTTATATATATTATATATATATATATATATATATATATATATAATATATATATATATAATATATATATATATATAATATATATATATATATATATATATATATATATATAAATATATATATATATATATATATATATATATATACTATATATATTATATATAATATTATATATACACGTAGCCACGTTGTGTGCTTGTGTGTGTGTGTGTGTGTGTGTGGGTGCGGTGTGTGGCGTGTGTGTGTGTGTGGTGGGGTGTAGTGTGTAGGGATAGATGACGACCGCGGATGAAATAAAAGTTAGGACAGATCCCAACAGTCAGGTACCTACATGATCTCATGTTAGCACAGTTACCTACCAAAGGAAAGGTGCAGGTACTTGGATGTGCTCAAGATAATCCCTTACTAAGCCCTCCTCACTTGACCTTAAGAATTGGTCCAATTTTCACCCTGATACCGTATACAAGGCCGAAAATATCAGGCCAAAACCGAAATTATTCAAGGCTAAAACATCAAAGAAAGGGGCTAAGGCCCCTAAAGGAGGGTCAAAAATAGGGGAGGCCCGTACGACGGGTGCTTCGCAACCGTTCTGGCACAACCCTTCTCCGAAGGGTTGCAGAAATCAAGGTCTCAAAGGTACAAGGCCAAAAAAAGGTCAAGGTCAAATGTACCGTAGAATACACAATGTTGACCGAAAATTTGGGTTCTCAAAATTGCAACCCTGGAAGACAAAAGGGTTGGCCGAAAAATTAGGGTTGCCGAAAAATTAGGTGGCCAAAAAATTAGCGTGGGCAAAAATTGACCCCTGGAAGACCAAAGCGTTGGCCGAAAAAAAGTAGGGTGGACACGATACAACGGTTGTGCGCAAACCGTTTTGGCGGCAACCCTTCTTCGAAAGGTTGCAAAAATTAGGGTTGCCAAAAAATCAGGGTTGCCAAAAAATTAGGGTTGCCAAAAAAATTAGGGTTGCCAAAAAATTGGGTAAAAAAAAATTTGGGTTCAAAAAAAATTGGGTTGCCCAAAAAGTTTAGTGTGGGTAAAAGAGGCCTAGGGGTTAAAAGGTCAGGTGGGGTAAAAGAGTTTAGCTCCAATATGTGTACATCCATTAGAAGCCAATCAATGACAGCCAGGAATCCCAGCCGCCGTTGTTGGTCTCCACGATGCAACCATGCACAATGTGTGGCCTATATGATACATGTTGTATGTAACACGAACCCGTCGCATGGTTTCCTTCGACATTCCCAAGACCGAACTAGCCTGCCGTAATGAGGACGTTGGATTTTCATGGTGTATAGCCAGAACGTCCAATTCGACGTCGAATGTACGGAACACGACCCCCTTCCCGTATGTGATGAGGGGGTTAAAACTTCGACCCGTGTACTTTGAAACGTCTGTAAACTCTATGGAAAGCCATGTGGCTCGGCGGTCGTCGATGGGATGACGTTGTCCATATTCTGCAGCAATTCTGCGAGCATTCCTGTTTTTGCGTAATGTACACCTCCAACATGTCACGCTTTTCTTCCTGCGTATACTTGTCACGTGGCATGTTCCAAAAGTATGTCTGACTAAACAAACAACTCTGAAGTTATACGTTTCACTACACTTTATTACGGATAATTGGTAGTTATTACATAACCTCCATATGATAGCTGTTAGCTGGTTGTACACATTCACATGGCCATATTTATTAGGCTACGGATCAATATAATCTAAAGGGGTATGCATTAGGTATTTTAATTTAATTCCTTTGTTAGCTGTATCGATATTTTTTAAATTACTATTGGAGTGTACCTATTTATTTAAAGCCTAATTATATTTCATATTGACACGTTTCGGCTTTTGTAGGCACATGATGTCTACGGAGGACGTCTAGTTGTTTATGGGTACATGCGTGGAAACGAACAACCGTATCAAAAAATGTTGAAAGGAAGACCCCACCTCATTTTTTATGCGCATTTCACAGAAGTCATAAAAAATATATCATCCCATTCGACATTCGCATGTTTGTGCGTGGTTTTCGTATGCGCTGCGCAGACACTAACGTAACATATCCCATCCTCCCTTAATTGAATAAATAATCGAACTCTATTCTTACACATTTCATGCTTAGACATCCCGTTACCGGTGATTACACCTCTGTTAACATACCTCGTTGAGACACCCTGTATATATATATATATATATCATATTATATATTATATAATATATATAATATATATATATTATATATATATATATATATATATAATATATATATATATATAAATAATTATATATATTATATATATATATATATAATATATATATATATATATAATAAATATATACTATTATTATATAATATTAATATATATATTATATATATATATATAATATATATAATATATAATATTATATATATATATATATATAATATATAAATAATATTTATAATATATTATATATATATATATATATATATATATATATATATATATAATATATATATATATATATATATGTATATATATATATATTATATATATACGCTTAAATTAACGTTTAAAATTAAATAAAGTACCTAGTCTCTCCCTATTTATACTAAAGAAGAATGCAGCATTAAAAAAGTACTACCCAGATGCTACAATATACACATTTTTATAGAGAAAATTCTCACTTACGCAATCTCCCGCTATTCGATTTCTGCCACGAATAGCGGCATTTTTAATGGTTGAAAAAATATCCTAAGTAATAATAGCGAATGATTCTTACACTTTTTTGTTTTAATTTTACATATATTTTATATTTATTAGTTAATATTTTTTATTCATTTGAGCAATTTTTGCAAAAAACAAGAGAAGAATTTTATCGTAGCATAATGATATTTGTAAGATTGATAGTTTCTCTAAGATAACTCGTGCTGCAGCCCAAGTAGCACGAGTGTAGGAGTTACCTATATATATATATATATATATACTATATATATATATATATATATATATATATATATATATATATATATATATATATATATTATATATATATATATATATATATATATATATATATATATATATTATATATTATATATATATATATATATATTAGAACTTAAATACTACGTTCGAATTTAATTCCACGTTTTCTTAAGATAATACGTGAAACACCGAAAAATACAATTAAGATTAATCTAACCATTGTCTTTTTAATTTTAAGCATCTCCGTCCCCCCTCTCTTTGTTCCATTTACTGATCTCCCCTTTGACCTATACCCCATGAGTAATCTCTCCCTTCTACGCCAAACTATATATCTCTCATAATCCCCTAAAATTATTTAGGTCAAACGCTTTCTCAAAATATCATTTTTATTTTGGCCTACAAATAATTTCCTATCTCATTAGTCACGGGAAAAAAAAATTTCGTTTTCTTTTTCTTTTTATTATATCCAATTTTATAAATAAGTTATAAATAAACTTAGATTTAAGGAATAAAATTTTATTATAGCTTTGATTCGAGTTAATCTTTTTCTGGGTTTTAGCCATTTAAAATTTACACTAAACCACAAAAGGGAATCTTCTTATACTAAAGTTATTTTATCGAATTTACTCCGTGTGGTTTTTGTTTTTTTTTTGTTTCTTTTTGTTTGTGTTTTTGTTTTTCGTGGAACCAGCAAACTTATTTTTTTTGTTTTTTTTTTCTTAAATTTTTTTGTTTTCCTTTGGGACAACTATCTGAGCATCATAAAAATTTAAGATGATTCCATTGTCTTCTTTCTTTTTTTTTTCTTTTTCATATATTCGGTTTCACCTGCATTTTTACAAAGCCCTACAATGTCCATTTTATATATGAGAGATAAAATTCTTTTGTTATTTCATTTACTGCCCCAATTCTTTTAACATTCTGCCCGTCACGGTATAAACATTTTTAGTTTCCCTGGAACCACAACGCTAAGTCCAAGGTTTAAAATATAAATATCTTGATTTCCACGAAACCATCTCACTAATTCTTAGTTTACAATTTTCTTTTTAGTACCAAAATAAAAACCTTCCTTTTTATTCTTGTTTTTTTTTTTGTTTTGTGTTTTTTTCTTTCGACTTTATGTTTCTTACTTGTTTTTTTTTTATTGTCTTGTTTTTTTCTTGGGAAAAACGAAAATGGAGCCATAAAAATAAATTCTTTTTCTTTCCATTCTTTCTTTTCGCTCAAACACTGTTCCTTTAAGATTAGGCAAATGTTTCATAAAGTTTAGGACTTTTAATATGGACCTCAAGAACAGTTTGAAAGTCAGTTTGAAAGTTCAGTATGGAAAGTATTTTTGTGGAGAGTAGACCTAACTTAAAGCGTCATTCCTTGTTTTTTTAGTGGTACGAAAAATAATTTATTTTACGTAGTCTAATTTAAATCTAAAAGATTTTTTTTTTTTTTTGAAGTTAAATAATCTATTACAAATTGTTTTTTTTATTTCTTTTGAATTTGGAAATTTATCAACGTTCCCTCAATTAAAAAAAAAAAATAATAATAATAATCTTTTTTAGTGTTTCAAATAATCTTAATAAATTTGTTTCTTGGGACTTCATTTTAAAAATTTAAATTATGATTAATAAATTTACTGAAGTGAATTTTGGATTTGTGAAAAAAAAAATATATTTTATTGAGTTTCCTCAAAGTGTTAATTTCGTTTTTTTTTAGAGTTTTACATTTAATGAAATAAATTTTGATTCTTTTTGGAAAAAAATATTTATTTTTAATTTCCTCATTTTTAAACTTTGAATATTAAAAAAAAAAAAATTTTAATCTAATTAATTCTTGAGTTTCCTCAAAGTGTTAATTTCGTTTTTTTTTTTAGAGTTTTACATTTAATGAAATTTTAAATTTTTTTTTTTTGAAAAAAAATATTTATTTTTAATTTCCTCATTTTTAAACTTTGAATATTTTAAAAAAAAAAATTAATCAAATTAATTCTTGAGTTTCCTCAAAGTGTTAATTTCGTTTTTTTGAGTTTTTCATTTAATGAAATAAATTTTGATTTATTTTGAAAAAAATATTTATTTTTAATTTCCTCATTTTTAAACTTTGAATATTTAAAAAAAAAAAAAAAAAAAAAATTAATCAAATTAATTCATGAGTTTCCTCAAAGTGTTAATTTCGTTTTTTTTTAGAGTTTTACATTTAATGAAATAAATTTTGATTCTTTTTGAAAAAAATATTTATTTTTAATTCCTCATTTTTCAATTTTCGAATATTAAATAAAAAAATTTAATCTAATTAATTCTGAGTTTCCTCAAAGTGTTAATTTCATTTTTTAGAGTTTTACATTTAATTGAAATAAAATTTTATTTTTTTTTTGAAAAAAATATTTATTTTTAATTTCCTCATTTTTAAACTTTGAATATTTAAAAAAAAATTAATCAAATTAATTCTTGAGTTTCCTCAAAGTGTTAATTTCGTTTTTTTAGAGTTTTACATTTGATGAAATAAATTTTGATTTTTTTTGAAAGAATATTTATTTTTAATTTCCTCATTTTTTTAAACTTTGAATATTTAAAAAAAAAAATTAATCAAATTAATTCATGAGTTTCCTCAAAGTGTTAATTTCGTTTTTTTAGAGTTTTACATTTAATGAAATAAATTTTGATTTTTTTTTGAAAAAAATATTTATTTTTAATTTCCTCATTTTTAAACTTTGAATATTTAAAAAAAATTAATCAAATTAATTCTTGAGTTTCCTCAAAGTGTTAATTTCGTTTTTTAGAGTTTTACATTTGATGAAATAAATTTTGATTTTTTTGAAAAAAATATTTATTTTTAATTTCCTCATTTTTAAACTTTCAATATTTAAAAAAAAAAATAATCAAATTAATTCTTGAGTTTCCTCAAAGTGGTAATTTCGTTTTTTTAGAGTTTTACATTTAATGAAATAAATTTTGATTTTTTTTTTTGAAAAAAATATTTATTTTTAATTTCCTCATTTTTAATTTTGAATATTTAAAAAAATTAATCTAATTAATTCTTGAGTTTCCTCAAAGTGTTAATTTCGTTTTTTTTTTTAGTAAAATTTAATGAGATGAATTTTAATTTTTTGAAAAAAAAAAAAATAATTTTTAGTTTCCTCATTTTTAAACTTTTAAAACATGATATCAACACATATTAGTCACTTGACTAATATTTTTTTTTCTATTTTCGTAAAATTAATTTATGCATGCTTTATCGAAATTTGCTTTTAACCTACGATAAATTGGGGGAGATATTGAGCGAATAAAAGGGGTAATATGCAGCCCCCCTCCCTTCTCTCTCTAATTTTTATTCCCCCTTTTTCTTATAAACGTAGTTAAGGAGTAAATCGACTTCTGTTTGTTGTATATACAATCCACATGTAGGTACGGCTTTATTACAGGATAGCACACACAAACAAACACCAAATAATAGATATAAATGCCGTGGTACAAAAAATAAATGATATAATATAATTACGAATATAATTTTGTAGTGTGAAGAAGGAAGGCCTCCTTTGCCCCTCCCCCTTTCTAGTGGAATTCCTTGCTAAACATACAGGCGTACACGAAACATGTACACATGTATGTGTACCAATTTCCACTACAAAGCGGAAGAACCCTCTTGGAAATATACAGAAAATTCCCAAGATTCCTTCAGAAGGGAAATAATAGATTAAAACAAGCAGAGGCTAAAGATACAGGAAAGCGGAGTGTCTGATGTATCTCTATTAGATGAAACTGAAGAGACAAATTTCATCTAAAAGCTACTTTAATATTGACAGTAGGAGAATGTTTGTTTCTTCACAAATACAATTCTCTAAGCTCGTGTGTAAAAAAACCAAAGGATGGAGTACTCACCTGAGTTCTTCACGTACACTCCCCGATTGATACATACACACAACACTGACTTACTGTAGGTAGGGTGACGTAAATTATAACCAAGACTGATTTATAAAAGCACGATACACACACTATTATTTACAACATGCAATTAGAAATTACACATAAATGCACTTAATTAATAAAAGATTAAAAAAGGTTATTAGGCTCTGCTTCAAGCAAAGAAGAGACAGAACCAAAAAACAACACAGCACTAAAACAAGAATACACCGTGTAAGCAGCGAATGCGATCAGTAAGAGAACCAGCATGCGACTGAAAAACGAAGGTGAAAAAAGGGTGCGCCATTGGGCATTGGTTGCTAAAGATGTTGCAATCTTGGAATAAGGTGCGATGACCTCAATCTCGGACGTGAGAGAATGGGCATTTTAAACAAATCCTGATTACAAAAGTACCTCCTTTATTGTGAAAAGGAAATTCTTTAGCTTTATAACTCCCTCATTCTGAAACAAGGAGGCTTGAAACTATAGTGCATAAAAATAATAATAATAATAAAAAAAAACAATGGTCGATATTTGAAAAATCGTCGACATGCTTCATTGTCAATTATTAAAAGTAATATGATTTTATTTATTTGAGAGTTCTTTAAACTTTTAAAACATTATACCAACCCATATTAGTCACTTGACTAATAGTTTTAAGCATATTTAATTGATGTTTATAAATTATTAAAGCTAAATGTTTATTTTTTTAGAATTCTTCAAACTTTAATAATTTTAGTGTGACCCATATTAGTTTTATGACTAATATTTTTTTAATTAGTTATTTAGTATCAACTTCATTTCTAATAATTTTATAATGTTAATTTTTTTAAGTTCGCTCAGCTTTATAAATCTTTGTATGACTAATGTCTTATTTGTTATTTAGTGTCACCTTCATTTTAATTAGTAATTATTAAAGTTTAATAAGTTTTTTTTTTTTTGAGTTCTTCAAACTTTAAAACAACTTATATTAACTGGTCTTAGTCAAATGACTAATGGTTTTTAAAAATATGTAATTTTTGTATTTGCTTCTTTATTTACTATTAACTTTTAATTTAAATGGTTTTGAGAACTCCTCTATCAGGGATTTAAATTATTTTATACAAGTGTCTAATGTTGACTAATATAATTAATTTGGGTTTTCCACCATTTAAAAAAAATTTAGCAGTGTTTAAATTATTTTTCATGGGATTTCTGCAACATTGTAGAGAATACTATTGTTCTAGAGACTAACGTCGATCCAAAATAATTTTTTAAGAATTTTAAAGGCAATGTCTTTAAATATTATTAATAATAATAATTGTATTTATATATATATATTTTTTTTTATTATTCAGGTGTGTAATTTGGTATAAAATTATATGATCTTTATGTCAGATGCGATCGAATAAATTTGTAGTGCAACCAGGCTTTTACCTTCATCCTCTCACTCAGTAGGATAAGAGAATTTTTAAAAGTGGCAACCCACTTCTGTGAAGCATCCTGTGGAAAGAAGAGGCACTAATCGCGAAACCATTACACACCACTTGAGAAACAACGGAATAAAAAAGTGATTCCAGACAATCACTCAAGGTAATAAAAAAAAAAAAAAAAAGATATAAGTGGGTTCAAAATTGCTATAGCAACTTTCAATCCCTTCTTATTATCACGTAACGGTCTACTCATAAAGTATTATCTCAATACTTTTCCACTTATTTTATTATTATGAATAGTGACGATGCAGTTACTCCTCCCACCTCACAAATAATAGTCACGCATCATAAAAAGGTTATGCCATTCTCAATCTCTCCAACTCAATGCAACTATTCAACAATATATGAGTATAAAAAGGCTCTTAGTTCTTCAAATTATTCGGCACAACCTAATAATCTCAATATCTCTGCATCTCTAAGTGAACATTTCCAACAGTTGGAATTTCTTAATGACTACAAAAACGTTGCCAAATCACAATGGCAAAAGTCCTCTCTCCAATCAAATGGAAACCAGCGGTTTCACCAACTCTCACAACAGGAGTACCTCACTCCCAAATCTCTTGCTCACGAGCCACCTCAAAAAGCTCCAGCGGCAAACCTCCTTAAGCGACAAAGGCATTCCTCACTGCAATGCCAGAGTTCTTCCTACAACGATGGTGGATCTCCAAACAAAAGTAGTCAAGAGAAATACCACAAGTTTCCTGAAGAGAACCCAACTTCCAAAACTCAGCATAGAGCCAAGAAAATCTTTACTCACTTTTCGAACTTAGATGAAACTTCTACAAGAAATGATTACAATGAGCAAATAAGAGTCTCATCTCCTAGTACTCCTCCACCTCAGACGAATGATGTAGTTACAATGGATCATCCACTCCAAGAAGACTTAGAACATTTTCGGGAGTGAGAAGCCAGAACCAGTGCTCCTCTAGGCTTCTCCAAACCCCCTTGCACACCTCCAGTGTTTCAAATTTTCACCCTCATCTTCCACTAAATACCCCTCTTCCAGATAATCATATCCCTCAAAGTGTATCTGAGGAAACTGATATCCGAAGTTGTTTCAGCGTTCACAATGAAACAACTCCTCCCCAAAGTGCAAATACTAATTTATGTAAAGACTCATCTCTAGAGTCTAGGGAAAATAAAAATCTGGTTAAAAATGTTCAAAAATATTATATTTTAGATAATGAAGATAAAAATTGTAAAGGCTCACATATAGAGTCTAGAGTTAACGAGCAGCGAGCTCCTTCTGTTCAAAATTGGTGCATTCTCAATGAAAATATATTAGGTCATAACAATAAAAGTAAAATAT
Source organism: Trachelipus rathkii (assembly GCA_015478945.1). Taxonomy (NCBI): domain Eukaryota; kingdom Metazoa; phylum Arthropoda; class Malacostraca; order Isopoda; family Trachelipodidae; genus Trachelipus; species Trachelipus rathkii. The sequence continues at coordinate 9,846 of JABUQX010087560.1, forward strand.
CTTTTGTTAAAATGGGCACACTTAAAAATTATAATGTTAATAATAAGTTAGATACAGTTAAGTCTGGTTATCATGAACACCCAGCTCCAAGTAAGGATTTTTACAGTAAATTTAACATTTATGGGAATATTAAAAACTCAGAACGCGATAATATTTTAAAAGAGGGTAATAATGAGTTTTATGAACAACAAAGTATTTCAGATACCGACATATCTGAAAATAAAATGAGTTTAACTAATGAAATTTTAAATATTAACTCCATCTCTCATACGCAAAACATTAATGTAAATGTGTGTGAAAATGAGAATGAAAGTTTTAATAATTTAGCTTTTTCAGAAATGGATCGAAACACGACCATCCATAGGATTGATATGAATGAGATTAAAGGTAATCTAGCTAATAGAAATAATTTACGAAACGTTTACAATATAGAATATCCCCCTCAGGGTAAAGAGTTAGATAATAACTTTATCAATCAAAAGTCAGAGACCACAGGGAACAATAGTAAGTACCTTTTTGATAAAGATTTCCATACCTCAACTCTTTCCTCAACTCCTTCACCCTCTAAGCATGCTCTGCAGCCTCTCTCCACCTCTGCACCTAACCAATTGCCTCAAATTGCTTTGCTTAATTCTCAGCTAGAAAATAGCACTACTGCTAAGCTTGCTCTCTCAGCACCTTCCAACTCTAGGAACTGCCTTACCTCTTCTCTTCCTGTAAAAAGGTCTAACTCTCAGCCAGACGAAATTGCTAACACGGAATACAAGCCAACAACATCACCCACTAATGTTTCCTCACATAAGAGTTCACTCAACCCTTTCCTTCACATACCATTCCAGAACCAGGATTCAGTAGACACTAAGGCTTCCTCAAGCTCTCTTCAAGCAGCTTCTATCCCCATAATATATGGTATGAATTCTCAAAATCCTTTTCTTCCAATACCATCTCTTCAAGCACACCAAGAAGATACTACTATCGCTTCGCACGCTTTGATACCACCTTCCAGAACAATATCGCACGCTATGAACAATAAAAACCCATTCCTTCTCAATCGCACACCTAATGAACACATCGTAGAAAATACTCCTACACTTACACAAACAGCATCCGCTCTACCTACCTCCTCTGTGGAACCCTCTCGCAATCCTTTCGCTCCTCCATCACAGGCCTCATCTCGCAATCCTCTCGCTCCTCCACCACAACCCTCATCTTGCAATCCTTTCGCTCCTCCACCACAACCCTCATCTCGCATTCCTTTCACTGCTCTACCTACCTCCTCTCTTCTCGCAATCCTTTCGCTCCTCCATCACAGGCCTCATCTCGCAATCCTTTTGCTTCTCCATCACAGCCCTCATCTCGCATTCCTTTCACTCCTCCATCACAGCCCTCACCTCGCAATCCTTTCGCTCTTCCACCACAGCCCTCATCTCGCAATCCTTTCGCTCCTCCATCACAGCTCTCATCTCGCAATCCTTTCGCTCCTCCACCACAGCCCTCATCTTGCAATCCTCTTGCTCCTCTATCACAGCAGTCATCTCACAATCCTTTCGCTCCTTCATCACAGCTTACTACACCCCTAGTAAATAACGACGCATATGCCCAATCTTCAATGACATCTTCTGCTATCGACACTCACAATTTGATTTCTACCAATCCATTCCTCCTCAAACCTACACCTACCACCCGCGTAGTAGATAGAGACACTCCAAAGTAAAACAGAGCAACCAACACTAACGAACTTCTACTTCTATGCTAAATATGGTGCTGTCTTCTCGAATGTGCCTGGTTCATCGTTCTTTCTGGCAGGCGGTATCGTTATGTGAGCGACTGACTTTACAGTGCTGGTTCGGATTTAGGTGGTTTTTATTGTGATTAGAGTGTGGGGTGTGTGCAAGGAATGTACTACTTAATGAATAGTCATGTTTTGTTGTTGTCTACCGAGTTGGGGTTTTGTGTGCGCGTGTTTGTGTTGGGGTTTGGGTGTGGTTTTTTGGTTGTTTGTGTTTGTTGTTGTTGTGTGCAACCTATCGCTAGGAATTCTACTAACCCATTTATAACCACAACTACACCTACCTCTCCTTCACACAAACCAATACTCCTGCCTCACAGGAATCAGCAAAATCTCCTATGCTTACAGCCTGTGCTAACGCTTCCCTCAATCCATTTCTCAACACACTACCACCTACTTTGCACTCAGTAGTAAAAGCTACCTCCATAAAGGCGCTAACCACACTTACTACAACAAAGGCTACCTCCTTGCATGACCTACCTACACACTCTAACTCCGCAGCATACATTAAGGCTGATTCAAATCTTTGGCGACCTACACTTCAAACTAACTTTCCTCTTATTGATAGTGCCACTCCTAAACGAGCACTATCAGATTGACAAATAACAGACACTAGGGGTTACTCTTCCTCATTCATCGCTCTTACTCCTGCCGCTTAACGCATAACCAAAGACAAATTTAAATGCTAAAAACATGATGACCATCCACCAGTCCGACCACTCCGTACATCAGGGCACTTGCATTCTCGCTCGTCCACACCCTCTCCCACTTCCACTCGGCTTAACCTCAAATCAGAGTGATAACTCTAAGCGCTAGTGCCATGTATTGACAACGCCGTGGTTGACACTATAACCCAGTCACTAACTACCTCTGAGCTCCCTCACCCTCTACCCTCGATCAGAAGGAATGAACTTTATACAACTTACATGAACCAACTGCTATCCAAGTTGATTCTTATAACATCACAGATCATCTCGATCTCCTCACCTCTACCTGCCCCTGCTTCCCTCAATTAGAAGGCTATAACTTTTAAACACGTTTACACGAACCGAAACTGCACCAGCTGATTCTCTAAAACTAACACCAGGTTATCCGCTCTCACTTCACCTCCTACCCCATCCTCTTAGCTCATGTCACAGAAGGATATTCTTTTAACACTCTAACATGAATCATTTATCTGCCAGTTGATGCTGCAAACTAACCTAGCTATCTCGCCTTCATTCACCTCCTCTACTTCTTCCCTCCTTCGATCATTCAGAAGGAATATCTTTAACACTCTACATGAATCATTTTACGCCAGTCGATTCTCTAACCAGCACCAGCTTATCTCGCTCTTCCTCACCCCCTACTCCTCCGCTTGACTCAACCCAAGGGAATAATTTTAAGGCTTTGCATGTTTCAGCTACGCCAGTTAAATCTCTAACCAACACTATGCTATCCCACTCTTCCTCACCTCCTACTCCTCCGCTTAACCCGACCCAAGGGAATAATTTTAAAGCTTTATATGCTTCAACAACGCTAGTTCATTCTCAAACCAACACTAGGCTATCTCACTCTTCCTCACCTCCTACTTGTCCGCTTAACTCGACCCAAGGGAATAATTTTAAAGTTTTACATGCTTCAACAACGCTAGTTGATTCTCAAACCAACACTAGGCTATCTTGCTCTTCCGTCATTTCCCTACTCCTGCCGCGGAACTCAACCCAACAGGGAATAAGTTGTAAAAAGGCTTGCAATGCCATCGAACAACAGCCAGTTGACCCATTTATACCATACACTTAAGTTTCTCGCGCTCACATTCTACTCCCTCCACTGTCCAAACCAGCGAGAAACTTTTAACGGGCTTGAATGCACTAACGGCAACCAAATCACGACTCATTAACCAACACTAGAGTTCTTTCACTTATTCACCACCTTCTCTTGTTCTCTCCTCAAACCAGGGAAACATTTTTAAAACTATATGTCAAGAAAACACATTCTCCTCCACTACTTATCTTACACCAGACAGTACCACCACCACTGTTCTAGAAGACATCCTAAATCATATTCAGGAGAAAAACCTACCAACACCTCACACTTGCACCACCACTCCTCATATTTCGCAAACTATAGAGGTTTCAAGACAAGAAATGACACCATTTTTCTCTTTCATAAACGACAGTCACGTCCTTCATAGTCCCTCACACGACTCATATCCTCTAGTCGGAACGGAATACTTTCTACAAGCAGAAGATCTCTTTAGTTTTACTTCTCCTTTCTTTTTAGGTACCAACTTCCTCAATAACCCTAACATAAATTTTCAGACTCATGAACACAAAATCTCAGTGAGTTCAGACTTAAAGACGGTTTCTCTACCATTGACGCTCCGCTACCCAAACAAGAAGAGAATACCAAGCACACACTTTAACACAACAGACACTCTCCCACTATATTCCGACGACATCCAAGAAACAAACATCCTGTTAGTGGACACGGACAATTACTGTAATCTATTAGTTATTGAAGACACTGAACTGATCTCCTGTCCTGAAACCTTCCCCTCGGTGAAAGCTTCTCCTCCAGCTCACACCTCTTCCTCAGGTACAATAATTCTCAATACTGGAAAAACTAATATAAGCTTCACCCTCTTTCCTGGAAGAGTATTAAATGCTTCTCCAGAAGGCCAAAGCAGTATAAGCATTATAAACAAGAAGGTCACACCACCTACAATCACCAAACATACTGCAAATTCTAAGGCAAATCCAATAATTATTTTGAACGAATCTTTACAGATTCCCAACACCAACCTAGCCATTTCCTTGAAAAACTTATCCCCCATGCAGCTCCGGATAACCTTTAGAAAATTTATCCAGCATTCCTTCCATGGTCAACAAGAAGATTACGCGACTTCACAAAATCCAGACCAGTTAGAAGAGTTACTCGTCCTCTTAATGAACTTCAAGAAGGTCATAGCACTCGAAGACAACGAAGTTCCAACATGCCTCTTCCAGAGACTCTCTACACAACTCCAAGATAATACTCCAAGGGTATGGTATAGCCCACAACAACACCTGCCCTACAAATACCTCATTCCAATAGAAGACTGGAACAGGTCTTTGCAAGAAAAAGGATACATAAAATCCACCAGTATTTCTCATTACAGTCCTCTCCTAATCATTCCAGAAAACAATTCTTCCACCCCGCGAATAATTGCCAATTGTCGAGACTTCAATGCCCATACGATACTGGACAGATCCTCACTACCAAGATTTAGGGACATTTTAGCCACTTTGGATAAGAGTCCCATCTCCACATACCGGAACCCCCTCGACGCCTATCATAGTCTACAGATAGATGGAGATACACAGCTACTTCTCACCTTATCTATCTCTCAAGGGCAATATGCACCAACAAAACTAAACTCCGAACGCTCTAATGCACCTCCTATATCTGCTGCCACTATAAAGATAGCAGCACCTCATCTCCTAGGCGTTGCCTTCAGAATCTTCCTAGACTACGTTCGGACACTCTGTGACACGTTAGAGCTACACAGGGAAAACTGGAATAAAATTTTCAAATCTTTTCAAAAGAATAAAGGGAAAACCAAAACTTCCAACTCTCACCTCTATTACCAAGACTATCGCCTTTACACTAGACCATTCTTTTCTTCTGCAAACCTCAACATTCCAAGAATATCTCTTACCTCCTCAACAAACACTCCCTTCAGGAAGAGGTCATCCACCTCAACAACCTCCACCTTCTTAAATGTAAAATTTTCTTTCAATTACCCCCAGGGGATCATCACATATGCACATATGTGAAAACACAATAACACCTTAGAAAGGTACACTTCAAAGATGTTATTGATACGAAAGCTGTTCCTACAGCTCTAGAAAAGCAAAAAATAAAAATAGTAAGAAAATTTTAAGCGAAAATGAAACTAAAAGGGTTGGACAGTGGAATTAGTACTAGCAATTAAGTTAAAATCAAGTAAATAACATCTAAAACAAAATAACTATATTGCAGTATTTCTTCTTGATTCCAGACATCATGTTCAACTTTTGGATCCTCCTTGCCATAATAACATCTACATGGACACTTCAAGAGGACCAAACAACTTCAAAGTACCAACTACATCAGGGCTTCATCGCAAGATATACTGGACAAACCAAGTTTATAAATAGCTACGTCAACTTGCAAACCGACATGCGATGCCCTCGAAAAATATATGAAAATGTAAAACAAACAATAGAACAAAATAATTATTTGATCGAGAAATACGTACCATATCTCCAAAGCAGATATCAAAGTAGATTTCATTCCAACTCTAACCCCTCACCCAAATTAACGTTTTTGCATACATTATTAACGGAACATCAAAAACAACAACAACACATCTTAAAAGATCCTTGGTTATTATCCCACCAACAAGAATCTTCGCCAGACCTCTCATTAAGACCGAAAAGAGGACTTTTCAACTTAGGCGGAGCATTGAAATTCCTATTTGGATCAGCAACAATGGCAGACATACAAGCTCTAAACACCAAAATAAACTTATTAGAGGACACTCGAACACACATATATAAAATCAAAGAACAACTCCACGCTAACACCAACACACTCTCCACCTTAAAGCAAAATCTTATCATATTGGCCCAACACTACAATTCCTCAATTTCTTCCATTGAACTTCAACAAGAAATTCTGAAATTGAATCTATACTTAAATCTGGAAAAAACCATCGCAGACAATCTACACACGCTCATTTCCACCGTACAACAGACATGGACTCTAGCCCAAGACCACACTACTCCCCTAAACCTTTACACCTTTGAAATCATGCATGATCTTCTATACAACAATAGTCAAATCACCGATCACCAACCCATAATACCACTCAACCCAACAAACTTCTACCAATTTCTCTCCTTTACTTGGACATATCTCCACTATCAAAATCCTTACATTATTTCCACTATCATTCCTCTCTCAACCGAAACACCCTACGAAACGTACCAAATTATACCTTTCCCAACTCCCTTTAATAAAACCTATGAAAGACTTATAGTACATCCATCTCATCAATATTATTTTGTAAATTACAAAACTTTAAAGTACACATACAGTCATACTCTGTCCTCGGACATTTGCAAACACTCACTCTCCAGATATCTGTGTTTCCCTCCTAACCCAGTCCAAACCTTCGACAATAAGAATTGCATTCTAACTTCTATTCTAGCTCAAATTAATAACACCACCTGCAAATACTCGACTTATCCAAACAAACAACCATACCTCCTACAAGTAGGGAACCTAACTCTTATCTCCCTTTCATCTAAAACAGTAGCCTCTATTTCCTGCCCTCTTCAAGCACCACATTTAATTTCGGATAACCTCTTTAGCCTCCCCCACGGTTGTAACTTTGTTTCCGAAGATTATAGTTACAAGTATCCTACTCACTCTTCAATACACACTAAATGGATTTCACCCAACTTTCAACTTCCAGATTACACAATCATACCCCACGATTTCACTCCAAATATTACTACTCCCAATTCTAACTTACATTTACAACCCATAGCAATACATTGGGACTCTTCCTTAAACGCTTTAAACCTAACTACGCAGACACATCAATTTCTCAGCATTCACGCCATCTCCCTTTCAGGATCTTCCATCCTTTTAACTATAATATGCCTCACTATACTAGTAATTATTTATCGGAAATTCCTTACCTCCTCGAGAAACACAGTACCACCTTCTACCACATCTATACCTATGACAACAGTTTCAACAGCTCCAACTATCCAATATACTGTAGTACAACGTGCTCCCGAACCAAATCCTAAACCTGCTCACCCCTCCTATCCTCCCTTGGAACCCATATACTCCAACCCAAATCAACCCATTTCAAAATAAACTCCATCTATTTTTTTTTCTGGGAAAGGCCGGATCTCTATCGAACTTAAATACTACGTTCGAATTTAATTCCACGTATTTCTTAAGATAATACGTGAAACACCGAAAAATACAATTAAGATTAATCTAACCATTGTCTTTTTAATTTTAAGCATCTCCGTCCCCCCCTCTCTTTGTTCCATTTACTGATCTCCCCTTTGACCTATACCCCATGAGTAATCTCTCCCTTCTACGCCAAACTATATATCTCTCATAATCCCCTAAAATTATTTAGGTCAAACGCTTTCTCAAAATATCATTTTTTATTTTGGACTACAACTAATTTCCTATCTTATTAGTCACGGAAAAAAATTATTGTCGTTTTCTTTTTTTTTTCTTATTATATCCAATTTTATAAATGAGTTATAAACAAACTTCGATTTAAGGAATAAAATTTTATTATAGCTTTGATTCGAGTTAATCTTTTTCTGGGTTTTAGCCATTTAAAATTTACACTAAACCACAAAAGGGAATCTTCTTATACTAAAGTTATTTTATCGAATTTACTCCGTGTGGTTTTTGTTTTTTTTTTGTTTCTTTTTGTTTGTGTTTTTGTTTTTCGTGGAACCAGCAAACTTATTTTTTTTGTTTTTTTTTTCTTAAATTTTTTTGTTTTCCTTTGGGACAACTATCTGAGCATCATAAAAATTTAAGATGATTCCATTGTCTTCTTTCTTTTTTTTTTTCTTTTTCATATATTCGGTTTCACCTGCATTTTTACAAAGCCCTACAATGTCCATTTTATATATGAGAGATAAAATTCTTTTGTTATTTCATTTACTGCCCCAATTCTTTTAACATTCTGCCCGTCACGGTATAAACATTTTTAGTTTCCCTGGAACCACAACGCTAAGTCCAAGGTTTAAAATATAAATATCTTGATTTCCACGAAACCATCTCACTAATTCTTAGTTTACGATTTGCTTTTTAGTACCAAAATAAAAACCTCCCTTTCTCATCTTGTTTTTTTTTTTTGTTTTTGTTTTCCTTGGCTTTAAGGCTTTCCTTATATTTGAACCTTTTTTTTTCTTGGGAAAAACGAAAATGGAGCCATGAAAATAAATTCTTTTTCTTTCCATTCTTTCTTTTCGCTCAAACACTGTTCCTTTAAGATTAGGCAAATGTTTCATAAAGTTTAGGACTTTTAATATGGACCTCAAGAACAGTTTGAAAGTCAGTTTGAAAGTTCAGTATGGAAAGTATTTTTGTGGAGAGTAGACCTAACTTAAAGCGTCATTCCTTGTTTTTTAGTGGTACGAAAAATAATTTATTTTACGTAGTCTAATTTAAATCTAAAAGATTTTTTTTTTATTGAAGTTAAATAATCTATTACAAATTGTTTTTTTATTTCTTTTGAATTTGGAAATTTATCAACGTTCCCTCAATTAAAAAAAAATAATAATAATAATCTTTTTTAGTGTTTCAAATAATCTTAATAAATTTGTTTCTTGGGACTTCATTTTAAAAATTTAAATTATGATTAATAAATTTACTGAAGTGAATTTTGGATTTGAAAAAAAAAATATATATTTTATTGAGTTTCCTCAAAGTGTTAATTTCGTTTTTTTTGAGTTTTACATTTAATGAAATAAATTTTGATTCTTTTTGGAACAAATATTTATTTTTAATTTCCTCATTTTTAAACTTTGAATATAAAAAAAAAAAAAATTTAATCTAATTAATTCTTGAGTTTCCTCAAAGTGTTAATTTCGTTTTTTTTAGAGTTTTACATTTAATGAAATAAATTTAATTTTTTTTGAAAAAAAAAATATTTATTTTTAATTTCCTCATTTTTAAACTTTGAATATTTAAAAAAAAAAAAAAATTAATCAAATTAATTCTTGAGTTTCCTCAAAGTGTTAATTTCGTTTTTTTTGAGTTTTTCATTTAATGAAATAAATTTTAATTTTTTTTTTTGGAAAAAAATATTTATTTTTAATTTCCTCATTTTTAAATTTTGAATATTAAAAAAAAAATTTAATCAGAATTAATTCTTAGGAGTTTCTCAGTATTAATTTCGTTTTTAGTTTACATTTAATGAAATAAATTTTTTTTTTTTGAAAAAAATATTTATTTTCAATTTCCTCATTTTTAAACTTTGAATATTTAAAAAAAAAAAAAAATTTAATCAAATTAATTCTTGAGTTTCCTCAAAGTGTTAATTTCGTTTTTTTTTTTAGTTTTACATTTAATGAAATAAATTTTGATTTTTTTTAAAAAAATTTTATTTTTAATTTCCTCATTTTTAAACTTTTTGAATATTTAAAAAAAAAAAAATTAATCAAACTAATTTTAGTTTCCGCAAAGTGTTAATTTCAAGTTTTTTAAAATTTTGATTTTATTGATTTGTTTGATTTTTTTAAAAAAATATTTATTTTAATTTCCTCATTTTTAACTTTTGAATATTTGGTAAATGAAAATTAATTCTT